>JAKUBK010000021.1:0-75922 GCA_030566875.1 Waltiozyma chaumierensis | reverse complement strand
ATCTCAAAGAAGTAAGAAACCTTCCATATTCTTCTATTCCGTTAAATATCAATCTGATTTCAAAATTATCAGCTGTTCTTCTTTTTTTTATCAACAAT
Organism: Waltiozyma chaumierensis; assembly: GCA_030566875.1. Lineage (NCBI taxonomy): Eukaryota > Fungi > Ascomycota > Saccharomycetes > Phaffomycetales > Wickerhamomycetaceae > Waltiozyma > Waltiozyma chaumierensis. The sequence goes on along the minus strand of JAKUBK010000021.1, from coordinate 75,824 downwards.
ATAATTTCATTCATTCAAATAATAATTAAAAGATCACCTCTTCTTCAATCAACCATGAGAATCTTATCATAAGCAGTAAATCATCTATCTTCAAGTCTTAAACTTCAACCACTTTCGATTCAGTTTCCTTCTCGTCAAAAACATAGTTTAGTAACAACTGGGTCATATCTTTATGTTGATATTTCATGAACAATTGCCTCTGATTGCTTAGTGTTGGACAATTATGAAACCACTAACACCCCTGTAAGAACAAGACCATTAGAACCCTCATTAATTCATATTGATTCCACCCGAATTATTAGCTTATACCGTGTTCTTATTTGAATAAACCTTAATCAAATAACTTGTGAAGAAACTCTCAAACTGACGAAACAGTTTACTCTCTAGTTTCTCTGTCTAGGAATGGCGATACATCCGGATACCCAGTCCTCATATCCTTCTAATTCCTTTCATCATTTCTCTGTAGTAGCTCTTCATCTGGTAATGAGTATGAAGTACATCCTTCAAACCTTCGACCCCAAAATCCGACCACAGCTTCAAACTGTATCTTCTGGCAATCCTCACAGACCACAAGATTTCCACAAATGAGTTAAGATCGATGTGTGATTGATTACTGTTTGAGAGAAACAAACAAGAAACAGGAGGGTTGGCCGAGTGGTCTAAGGCGGTAGACTTAAGATCTACTGGACGTTGTCCGCACGCGTTCGAACCGCGTATCCTTCAATATCTTTTTGCTGCTAACTTGTTTTCATGTTCTTGTAAGGGTATATATTTGAAACTTTTAGCAGTTCTTTTTGAACCCCGTAATTAGATCAGAATGATGGTTTTTATAATTGACTAATCAACCTAATTAGGAGTTAAGAGTCTTTTGTAATCATTAGAAATGTACGATGTAAAAAGTTTCTTCTCAAAAAAAAGAAGGAGAAGGGTCAAGATATCAACAAATTAGTACTATTTTGTCTTCTTTCAGATCTCAAATCTCGGATCTTGCAATTTTCCCGATTCTGCTTTTTTCCCCGATTTTGCGCATAATTTTGTCACTATTTTCTTTTTCTTCTTCTTTTTGACCGCCAAATATTTGGCAGAAAGATATTTCCGCAAATTTAGCGCATTTTTCTTCGCAAATTTGGCATATCTTTTGTTTTCTAACGATTTGCAAGTTTTGCACATTTTTCTTTTCTTTTCGTTCATTTTATTTTTGCACAATCTTTGAGTAATTTTGTGACTTTTGCACATTTGAGTTTCAAATTGCACTTTACACTACATATCAAGTCTAACTTGTAGATATATTACATACAATGTTGAAACTTGCAAAATAAATATATAAAATTAAAACATAAATAGAAAACTTCTAACTAAATCCTAATTTTTGGAGGCAATAGAGTTTCTCGTGAATTTTCCGAGATTAAATCTTGTCAATTTCAAAGTCAACAACAAGTAAGCAATGATTCTATAAACGACACCAATAGCAAATAGAATAACGAAATAGACGTTGTAGTTTTCGACTTTCAAACCATACCGCACTAGAACATCCTCACCATTGTTGAACAAACAAGTGGAGTCTGCTGTGGCTGGCGTATCACAAGTGAAAATGACATTTTCAGTGAAAGCCATGTTCAAAATTATGGCAATCGAATACTTCAAAGGAGAAATGTAATTGATTCCCTTCAAAACAGCGTTCATTTTCAAGGACATCAAACCAGCCATAAAGTTACCGATCGATAAGACAATGGAGACGGCATTAATTGCAAACCCAGAATTCATAAACAGCGTGTTGGTCATAATACCCAAACTTTCACCACAGAGACAAATCATCCAAGCGACATAACTCAAGGAGAAAAAGAATGACGGGGTTCTTGGTAAACCAGTGATCAACCCGGCAAAACAGGCAAACATCATAGAGCCTGCGATCTCGAAAGGAATTTCAATGGTCAAGTAGGCAAGGAAGAAAGGCATGATACCATAAACACCATCGTCGTATTCATGGTAGAAGAAGTTTCTCTGCGTAGGATAAGACGTCAAATTGTTTAACATACCACAGAAATACAAAGAACAGATCTGCTGAATAAGACCCAGTCTATTGGTTATACCAACACTGTTATTGGATAGTGGTGTGCAGAAGAGCATGAGAATTATCCCGATCCCGATGATGTTTGTGATCCTAGCTATGAAAACTTGCTTGTCACGAAGAATCGAGATCCCCAATTGGGACAAACAGGAGCAGTAAGCCCTGAGGAATGGTGATCTGACTTTCATTGAGCCTTGGTACTGGATTTTAAATTGAGATGAGGTTAGTTTTGTTGAGGTTGAGTTGAACTTGGCGTTGGAAGCCGTGATATCCTTCCAATTGGCCAATAGTTTGCTGATTCTTTGCCTCGAGACCAACTCATTCTCCAAAGTCTGATTATTGACAGAGATCAGATCCAAAATATGATCTGCAATGTTGGTAAGGCCAGGACAAGGAAAGCCCATCTCAGAGAAATACGATTCCATTGAAGCTTGGTCACCATCATAAGCAACCTCACCACCTTTGGCCAATAGCAATACTTGTCCAAACTTACCAAAAAGATCGGAACGAGGCTGGTGAATAGTCAAAATGACGGTCTTGCCCTCGTCAGCAAGTGACTGTAGGATTTCCAAGATGGATGAGGATGTGAAACTATCCAGGCCTGAAGTAGGCTCATCTAGGAAAAGAACGTTGGGATTGTTCAGGAGCTGGATTCCAATGGAGACTCTTCTCTTCTCACCACCACTGACACCCTTGACAAACTCACTACCAATCAATGTATTGGCACAGTTCTTAAGACCCAGCTTCAAGATGACATCGTTGACAATGCGGAGTCTTTCAGACTTGGTCAATTGGGACAGTCTGACGTCTGCTGATAAACTCAAGGTCTCAAAAACAGACAACGTAGGTAGCAGATGGTCGTCGTCTTGAGAGACAAAGGAACAGATAGTTCTCAGGGAATCAATCTCTATCGGGGTTTGGTTCAAACAAATCTCACCGGAAGAACTGTACTTGTTTGTCAAATCGGACGACAGTCTACCTGAGATTAGGCTCAGTAAGGACGACTTACCAGAACCAGAAGGACCCATAATGGCATTGAGCTTACCAGACTTGAAAGTGGCGTTGATATCCTGAAGGATGATCTTATCAACATTGAGATTTCTCTTGAACATGTGTTTGGCTTTGACACTGAGATTGATATTAGTTAAGTGGACATCAATCTTGGCGAGGTTTTCCTTGGAAATGGCATCAATATTTACACAGACTTTATCCTTTTCCTGATCGCCATCTTCTGAGCCCTGTGAGTTCACAGATTTCACCTGTTTGGACAAAGAGACGTCGACTTTCTTGAACCTTAGCAACAAACCAGCAAAAACAAACATCCCTATAGCCCAGCAAAGCATGACACAGATAGGAACAGTTCTCCAGTTCAACCAGAACCCTAAATCTTTCACTATGGCGTTACCATTATAAGCAAGACAGAGGCTTTCCTCAGAGTAAGGACAGTCACCGATGAAGTCGGTAAACTGGTTAGAGATCATAGCACCAAAGGCATACCACACATAGGCAACATATTTCAACCACCTGACATAAACAGGCATAGTTCTAGTATTAATGAAATATCCAGCTGCGAAACTCTGCAAAGTGTAGTTCAAATTAGCAATCAGAGAAGCCTGGGCATAGTTTCTGGTGAAGGCGACACAGAAAGCTGCACAAGTCATAGAGATCAGATGATTGATCAGAATCAAGAAGTAGAAAATAAAGAATTTGGACACCTTTGGGTCCAAGCCAAACATGAAGTATGTGATACAGGAGAACAGTATCGTCACTGGAAGATCCTCAGTCACCAACTTGGCTATTCTTCTGGAGATGAGAAATCCCAAGGGGGTGACACACGAATCTGCATATTCTCTGTCAAAGACCTTGATGTCGGAATTCGATAGTCTGTAAGTTTCGAATAACAACAGCAAATAGCCCTGTAACCCAATCGCAGAGTAGACAGCACCTTGCATGGTTCTGATGCCGTCAAGCCCATTTCCAGGCTTATAGAAGACCCAGCCACAGATTAGACCCATTGTTATTGATTCCAGGAACAAGGAGAACAAGGTTATTGTGTCTCTTGTGGTTAGAAGCAATGTACGTCGTGTCTGGATGTTGATTTCATGGGAAAGCTTCTTAATGGAGGTGATTATTGATGTTTTCGTTGTATTTATCTGACCAGTGGCAATGATGATTTGATTTTGGGAATTGGCAAGAAAGATATCTTCGTTGAAATCGAGAAATTCTCTGGCCTGAGTCTCATTCCAATGCTTAGAAAACTTATCAAGTCTCCCCAACCCCACCTGTTCATCAGCCAATGATCTTGAATCAACAGCAGTCACATCGATAATGAAATCTGCTGGATTGACACCATCAGGAACACAGGAACCTACCAATTTCTCGAAATATGGGATCACTTCATCTTTTACTTTGTAATTGTAGACTGTCTGACCTTTGGAAAGAACACATAGATAATCAAACAAGAAGAAGATATCTGAGCGTGGCTGATGGATGGAAATAACAATAGTTCTCCCTCTCTTCGCCAAGTTTTTCAACGTCTGAACCACCAAGAAGGCTGAGTTGGCATCCAAGCCAGTAGTAGGCTCATCTAAAAACAACAAGCTTGGGTTTGAAAGCAGTTGGATACCAATACTAAGACGTCTCTTCTCACCCCCTGAAAGACCTTTATGTGTCATGTTATCACCAACAAGCGTATCAGCACAATCTTTCAAGCCTAATTCAAGAATGACCTCCTCCACTAGCTGTCTTCTAAGTTGACTTGTAGTGGTTGCATTTTCAGCGAGTCTCAATTCCGCAGCATATGTTAGAGTCTCTCTAGCCGTCAGTAGTGGCGACAGAATATCTTGCTGGATCACATACGCGTGTCTGACTGTTGATATTTGTTGCTTGCCGTTGTATGTTATTTGACCAGTTTGTTGTAGTGAGGAGGACATTGGCTTGAGCACTGAAGAACTGGATGAGGAAGAACGATTAGCTAGAACGTTAAGTAGCGTAGTTTTACCAGAACCTGAGCCACCAATCAATGCCATTAGCGAACCTGAAGGCAAATCAAAGGATGTTGGATGCAGTAGTGTGGTTTTTATTCTAGATTCAGCATTTTCAACTTGTGATTCTATATCTGTTTGCTTCCTGTTTCTCTTTTGTTTCTTGAAAATGGATAAAGGGTTGCCCACAGTAGAAGAAGAGACACTTAAATTCCGAACCTTTAGATCAACATGTTCAATATTATTAAATGATAACCCATCCCCAGAAAGCGAACAACGCGGTTGGATGAAGCTGTCAATGTTTCGATCCTTGTCAAAGATGGAGTTGTTTGACATTTGCCGATAATAATGGATTGAATATTTACTTATCAACAGTCAAGTCCTGCAGTAACAGAAGAATTAAAATCTGATAATACCTGTTTGAGGCCTTTGGACATAGTTTGGGGAAAAGAAGGGGTTGGTATTATAAAGCTTTTTTTTTTTTTTAAAACAACATTCACAATATTTGTGAACCAAGATTCAACACAGCGTAAAATTATGAATTACGAACCATTATTATCGCAAGGGGCTGTACCGATACATACCAGACTTCGTATTGATAGATTCGGATAATTTCCGGAACAATTAATTATGGCAATTCGTACCTTAGAAAAAAAACACACACACAAAAATTTATTAAAAAATAATTCGACCCCGGGCAGGATTGAACTGCCGATCTCACGATGATCTGTTATAGAAATAACAGTCGTGCGCCTTAACCAGCTTGGCCACGGAGTCCTTTTGTTGTTTGAAAAATAGAAGAAAATTAGAATGGGAGATGAGGAGACATACTGATTATTGTTGATAAATACCAAATTAGGGAATATTCGAGGGGTCTGGAAAGTTTCCCACTTTATTATTTCGAATCTGACATTCCTATTGAAACAAGGACAAAGACCCTGTAAAGACTCAATTGAGTCAAGAATCTTTTTTTTTTTTTTTCATTTTTATTATTTGAAACTCCATCATTACAAAGACCATATCCATTTTTCAAATTCATCTCTAGACCATCTATACCAACAAATTGTTATGGTGGTATTTACGAAATTTAGTGGGATATACGTCCATGTTCAGGACGAATCAGTCATCTCGTTACAGAATGGGGCACCTTTCTTCATGAAAATGACTGCTAAAGATGTTGCCAACTTTATCAACACTCGTGATGAATATGATAGAGCGATTGAAGCTCTTCGGGGGTCTGCTCCAAAGACAAAATTCACCGAGCTAAAATACTGGCCATTATTTGAACTATGGCTTTTAACCACTGTTGAACCGCTTCTGAGTGCTCCTTTATCTGATGACTTGATAGGAAAATTGTTGAAGAGTGGTGACGCAGATAACGAGGGCTCTGCTTCCAGATTTGCCCTGTTGGTCTCCGAAGGCGTGAAATTATATTTCAAGAAGAACATCTACGAAGACAAGCGTACACAGGGGTTGAAGTTGTTCTCTGAGATCAACAAGCAGTACATGTTGAACGTTGAGAACTTCAGAGAGGCATTTGTTGCTGATTTCTTTAAAGGGTTCTCCAGTATGGCCATCGAGCAACTGATCGTGGACTTGAAGTTGATGTCCTTGTACGCACACAAGTTGGAGCCTGTTTTCAGGAACATTGTATTGATTTCGTTTCCACAAGAGCTCAGCAATGCTCTTTATTTAAAGTACAACTACAGCAACAGCACTGGGATGTCTGTCTGGGACGATATTTATGACCAGGACAGCTTGAAACGATTACTGAAAGATCTAAGCAACGATGAATTACCAGAACACCCTTCTGCGTCTGTTATGAAGAGGATTGAATCCAGCAGCAGCAGCACAAACAGCAGTTCCAAGCAGTCAATCAATGATACCAATTCCCCTTCTTCTGTCGGTACTAACACCAGCGGCAAGAAAGTCGTCAAAATTCCAAAGGTATACCAGGAGATTGCCCACACAGCAGAGCCAGAGAAATGGAGAGCAGCAGTTATCGCTGAACTCAAAGCTGTGCAGAACGAAGAGATCTTTGAAGTATTCCGTAAAGAGCAGATCAAGGACCAATCCAAGATAATTTATGGGTATTGGAAATTCGAAATGGAGAAGAACAAACCCACTGCAACCCTTTTGATGCGTGAGAATTACGAACAGTTGGACCTTGCTCTTAACGTTTCCAACTCACAGAAGTCCCAACGTTATCTCCTATGTATGGCTGTCCAGGAGTCCTTGGATCTCAGAAAGATCAAGTTCCCCAATGGGAAATTGGAGGCCAAGTTGGACCACTGTATTTATATGAAGCCCCCTGCTGGGTGTGGCAATTCCAAAGACGATCTTTGGCGCTGTGGCTCCCGTCTTTCCAAGTTCAAGAACGCACAGTACTTGTTCTATTTAACCGTTTCCAAAGTTTTATCCCAGATAGGATTCATCCCATCTACCTCTCAGAACTGTCTTTTGATCAACAGACAGAAGAACATGTACATTGTTCTTTGTGACTTTGAGGCCATGATTGCGGCCCCGAACAACTCCAACTTCCAACATATTATTGAGACCTTAAAGGAGTCTGTTGCTGTGCATGACTGTGGGTTCCCTGAGACTTTCCAGAAGATGGACATCAAGAGGCGAGCCAGTGGCGATATTGAAGTGAGCTGTCAGTCCTTCATCGAGTCTGTTAAGAGAGAGTACCACATTACTCCAGTGTCTAGCACGCAAGAAACTCCGCTGGGTACAGACTTTAACATCTCTGACGAATCATCAAGAATTCTGGGAAAGAATGATGCCAATAAGTACAGAAAGCTTCTTTTTGATTTGAAGGAGATATCGCGTTCTGTTAGACTTGATTGCTACTATGAGATCAACCAACTCTACTCATACCATTCCAAGCCACGTGACATACATCTGAATGCCATAACAAAAATATTCAATTTCTTGTACTTGACACGTACCGAGGGTCTACGTTTCTCCAGAGATAGACACATCAAGATCAATCTAGAAGAGGTTCCATACGATGAGTTGGACCCATTATCAAAGGACAACTCGTTAGTTGTCAAGTATCAGTTGAAGTGCGTGGCTCATTTCAATGACAGGTTGAAGGAACTGCAACGTGTTGGTGCGGTCACTTTCTTTGGTTCCAATATCATTGATTGGGAACATGTTAGAGTCGGCACTGTCAATGGTGCCACAAATATTAGGGAAAAGAAGGATTTGGCCATACACCTGAGGAACCTGTTCAAATCTGCCAAGTAGCACTGATCTGTTTTATGTTTAGCTAGGGAAAAAATAAAAGAACAAAAAAAAAAATATCCATATAATTGTTTTAGATTGATTCTTGTAAAAAGCTATTTCCGAATCCGGACGTTTATCCATGTTTGTTTTGCTTTCTAGGCGCGCTGTAAGTCAACCCACCAAAGTATTTATTGGTTCAGATCAGGTCAAATATTGCCAAAGACTGTCCCAGTTGTTAGTGTGTTCACTACTGGAGAATCACCCAATCTCCCCATTCAAAAAATGGCTTCAGCTACCGCACTTGATGAGATCCAATGGAAATCCCCAGAATTCATACAACACTTTGGTCTAAACACATTCAATGTTCTTGATTATTTTGCAGAATCACCATTTTATGATCGTGCCTGTAATAACTCCACAGTTAAGATGCAGTACCAGAACATTCCAGATGTCCTCCTAACACCAGACCTCCTGGTAAGAGAGATGAAGAAACTCGTGGGCGTTGAGTATATCATCCTACATCATCGTAAGGAGGAGTTTTGGATCATCAGAAAACAAAACCGTCTGAACCAACAAGAAGCGACCCCATTGGCCGATTACTACGTTGTTGGTGCCAACATTTACATGGCGCCTACAATCAAGGACGTCATAAGCTCAAGGTTACTAGGCACAGTACTTAGTATGAAAAACGCCATCACTGAGGTACAGAAATTATCTCAGTATACACCAGCAGAAGGTCACACCTATAAACTAATCCCACCAAGTCTGGCAGCTGCCAATGCCACTTCAGGAACAAACACCAGAACATTAGGGAATACTCCATACACACCCTCTACTCCTTTAATGTTGCAGAATTCAGGAGGCACGAACACTGGTACACCTTCTATAGGGAATTCGAGCACAAATGCCAACGGGTCATTTGGTGTGAGTAATACTATCAATTCTAAAACCTTGGATAGACTCTTTGCCACATCACTAGCAGCCGATCCTGTTTATTTGGATGAGAGCTGCGGAACTGAAGGGTTGGTGCAATCACAATTGCAACAACAACAAAACCCACCGCTTCAGGCTTTGTCTTTGAGTTCTAGCGGCTCTGGTAAAACGATGACCACCAGTAAACAGGTTCGTGGCAAGTATAACAAATAGACCAATATATATATATATACATAATATATAATTAATAACTATTCATGTTGTATAAATATTTAAAATTTATAAATGCCAAAGTGTGTTTTTATTATTAATAATTATGCTAATTTAATTAAATAGTTGTCGATCAAACATTGAACGATTCTGCAATGAATTTCTCAACTTCTTTCTCCCATTTATCAATAATTGGATGTAACCCGCCATCCTTCAAGGCCAACTTATCATCAAAATGTTTCTGATTCAGAACCTTCTTTATCCCACATTCTTTCTTTGCATCTTCTAATAAGATATTTGCCTGGCTCTTCACTTCTAAAGACACATCAGTCAAAGCTGCTATAGCACTAAGTTTCCCCAGTATCTGTCCAATTTTTAAACCTAAAGCTGCTCCTTCAGGAAACCCCTCATCAAACCCTTTCTGTAAAGATGCTTCCTTATGTGATGTTAAACCATCCAAATAGCCCTGTTTAGCATGCTTGCGACGTAATGCTAACATAGATGGGGTATCTGAAGGATGAGGTATGGATCCATAGAAATCATCAGAGGATATGGAGTCTTGATTGTGAGTATGAGAGTGTGTTTCAAGAGATCCGTGTTTTGGGTGTCTTTCGTCTTCAGAAGATGAGCCCCAGATATCCTGATCTTCGTCATAGTCTGAAAGTTGTGTAGGGTCTGAAGCAGTCATTGTAGGGGTTTCGTTTGATCGTTATTGTATATGAATTCGTCACAAAGCTGGGTTCTTCTTCTTGTTTTCAGGATCAAGATAATTTATTTGTATTCAATAATTAGTAATTATTTGCAGGGAATCTACAAGTGGCTTGATCACGTGACTAGCACCTCTCTTTAAGTAGCTTCTTCTTGTATACACCACGTTCAAGTTATAAGACCACGGTTCACAAGACGTCTTTCATTCAAGTATCGAAAAATGGAAGATATTTTTCATTAAACAATATATTCGAGATAAATGACATATTAGTTGCTAATCTACCATAGAGACGAAACAGTCAAATAAATTGGTTTGGGGGGTTGTATTCGCGCCAGCCCATATTCTAATTTTCAATTAGGCGGACTGATATCAGAAAATAAACAAACAACAATAATTAAACACCAAATTGTATAAAGAATTTACGGCAACAGACTATCTGAATCAACCATAAACCATACTAAGATCACATTCACTCACGTTTGAAATGAGTGCCAGCACAGCAACCTCAAATACAGGTTCTGCATCAGTGCAGGACACAGACTCTCCAACTCTTCCTAGAGACGTCCGTATTCTCCACTTGATTCTTGCTTCTCAATCTCTGCAATCCTTTGAAGACCATGTCCCACTTCAGCTAATGGACTTTGCCCATCGTTATACAGCCTCTATCCTCAAGGATGCTGTGATATACAACGACCACACCCATGCCACACACCAGACAAACTCCTCCACAGGTTCTGTGAACACACATTTACCAGGGAACAAATTAACCACAGACGATATTAGATTGGCCATTGCTGCTAGAACGAACTACCAATTCCAGCCTGTTACACCGAAGGAAATGATGCTTGAGTTGGCCAACGAGAGAAACAGAAAGGCTCTTCCTCCAATCATGCCTGGTTATGGTCTAAGATTGCCTCCTGAGAAGTACTGTTTGACAAGCAGAGAATGGTCATTGAGTGACGAGGAAGATCTAGATCAAGATGTGAAAATGGGAGACGCATGAATAAAGACGAAAATAAATCTATGTATACTTTCCACTTTAATGTTATGAACAATGATGAAATTAATATCACTGAAAGTTTGAACTACAATTTGGAAGATATGTGACAAATAATCAAAGAAAAAAAAGGAAATTCAAATTTCTGAACAACACCTAAAAGTTCAATAAAAAGATATGTGAATCGATCACAATTCATCCTTAGCAGAAGCCTTGGATGCAACAACCTTACCGTCCTTTAAAGAAACAGACTTCAAGACATCACCAGTTTCAACATCGAGTTCACCAGTACCACTGACAACAACGTCAACAACTGGTTTGTCGCCTCTGTTAGTCTTGGTCTTTTCAACCTTAGAGATAACATCCATGCCTTCAACAACTTCACCAAAAACAACATGTCTACCATCTAACCAGGAGGTGACAACTGTGGTGATGAAGAATTGAGAGCCGTTGGTGTTTCTGCCAGCATTGGCCATTGACAAGATACCTGGCTTGACATGCTTCAATTGGAAGTTTTCATCAGCAAATTTGTTCCCATAGATAGATTTCCCACCTCTACCACTACGGTCTGTGAAGTCACCACCTTGGATCATGAAAGAAGGGATAACACGATGGAAGATAGAGCCGATGTAACCGAAGGCAGAGTCTTCAGAAACTGTCAATTGACGGAAGTTTTCAGCAGTCTTAGGAACAACATCACCGTACAAACCAAAGACAACACGGCCTAACTCTTCACCACCTTGGGAGATGTCGAAGTAGACTTTGTGAGTGATGACGGCGTCCTGTTCAGTAGCGGCAGTGTAACCGAAGTTGAAGAGTAACCAGATTAAACCAGCAGTGACAGAGAATAATGAAACAAAGCTTCTCATATCGATGTATTGTTCAATGAATTGAGTGAATTGTTCTAAATAAACTAGCAAATCGTTAGGCGATTCAGGGGTTGACATTACAATTGTATTTTTTTTTTTTTTTGTTTAAAAGGAGAAAGAGAAGTCTAGCAATTGGTCCTGCCTGACACAGTCTCGACGACTCCTCCAACTCTCAAAACAGACCAGAGTGGCGTTTGATCTCCAGATCTCCAACCAACCGGTTTGCCACTTTCTTGCAGATTCAATTTTTGCACGTTTGTTAACTTTTCGCACATTTGCACAACTTCCGGATTTGCACAGTTTTAATTTTTTGCGCGTTTAGCGTTTTTTTTTTTAAAAATTTTTGCATATCTTTGAATTTGCACTTTTTTCAATTTTGCATATTTTGGATTTTGCACAACTCTTAGTACATTTCAAAAGTTTTGTATCCCAATTTGCAGCTTTTCATATTTTTAAAAATTTACACATTTTGTTTTTGGACAAGTTTTACACATTTCGAATTTGCACTTTAGCATTTTGCTCATTTTATCTCCTTACACTTCGGAGCTTTAATACAATTTTTATTATTTATATTTAAACAATGATACATATATTAAATTATTTGTTTGCCTTTATTTTCACTCAGGAGTCAAATATCGTAGCCTTCTAATTTAAAGCTTTCAATATACTTCCAGGAATCACCCATCAAGTCTTCAACACCAGATTCAGCGTCATAATTAGCTTTAATTTCGGTTTGTATTCTGACTAACCCCTCTCTAGAAACAATCTGTTTAACAGCCAAAGCCAAATAGGTAGAGAATTCAGTGTACCAACGATGATTCCATGCCGTTAAATTAACAATCAATGGTGTAGTACTATCGTCAAGAAGTGTGATCTTCTTAGACAATTGGGTTAGGATTTCAGGGTTATGAACTTGGTGGCTTTTTGGGGTATTTTGTAACTCCAGTAATCTGTTCTCAGTTTGCTTGATTTGATTCAAATAATATCTCAGTAAATTTCTAGCGGAAGTAGGAGCAAATCTCAAATTCAAAGCCTGCATAAAAGCAACAGAAGCTTCACGATCATGATGTAACCTTAAAGCACACATACCCAAATGTTCCCATTCTAATGCAGATTTTTGATAAGTAGTGTTCTGAGCTTCAAATTGCATTAGTTCACCTTGCCATAATGTATATGTACGAAGATCATCATACAATATTAGGAACAAATGGTCCAACCAACGTTCACAAAGACGCTTCTTCTTGAAAGATAGATCTTGTGGAGCACTTGCTGATGTTGCCTGAGCAGAAAGGGCAGTGTTAACATCTTTCCCTGATTCATCATACGAAGGAGTCGCGCTAGGAAGATTAGTAGTAGAGTTGACAGCAGACTTGGAAGTACGGTATTCTTCTTCCATGACGAAAATCTGGGCTCTGTATTCTAATAATCTTTCCCAACCGACTCTGTGCACAACATCAGTAAGAATTCTATAAGCTTTGGCAAATGTGGATTTTAGGTTCGAAGCTGGTAAGTTCAAGAGAGTCTGATCAGATTCTTGCTGCTCAGAGTGGACAATTTGAGAGCTCAATTGGTCAACGTCATGAATCTTGACATCGCTTGGCTGTGGCAAGTTGAGTTCATCATTGTTCAAGTTACGAGTCTTCTTGTGATGGGTCTGCTCTCTGAATGGATTCATTGGAGTGGAGTTCAATGCTAAGAGCGCCTCAGAAATTTGATTGGACTCCAGGTAAGCGTTTGCTAAGTTCAACCAGGCTGCAAAAGAAGAAGGCTCGGCGTTGACAGCTTGGATGGCAATAGAGACAGCAAACTCATTCTTACCTCTAGATGTAAGGTATGATGACTGTAAAACTAATAAATGAGAATCACGTGGATTGTTCTGTAACCCTTGATATATCTGCTTAACAGCCTTGATTTCCTCACCGTTAGAGAGGTACAATTTGGCAATTAAAAAGTCAACACAGGCAAATCTTTCTCTTAATCTTTGCAGAACCTTCAATGCATAGTCGTATAACCCAGTAATTTCAACAGCTTTGAAAAACCCATCGATCAAATAATTATCAACCAAAGAACCAGTGTTTCCGGACTCAGCAGAACAACCTAATCTGACACCGAATTCAAAGACATTTTCAAAACAATCGAAGAAATGTTCAGCTGTGCCTTGTTCAGCAAAAGGATTCAAATTTCTAGACTCAACCGTTGAATTGACTTGTTCATCGTCATCTTCAGGACCCAATAAGGCTCTAACAACACCACAGACAAAGACTTCTTTCCATAACTCTTCGGTTTCCAAAACATCTTCTCCCTGACGGTTGAAGGCTCTGACAATGACCTTACCTGGCATATTCACAAAGACCATGATATCAACACCACTAAACGCACTGTAGGTGGAGTAGATAGCCCTGGTTACCTGGAATGGAACCTTCTTACCAAACCAAGTTTGACCATCTTTATGAGATAACAAATTGGCCAATTGGTTCAAGTGAGCAGCAACTGAGGACGCGGAAGAATTATCAAGACCGGTGTAATATAAGTAGGTTCCAACTTGATGAGTGAGTTTGTTAGGTAACGGTGTGTGATCTTTGGAGTTTTTATCTTTGCTCATGACAACTGGGGCCTTCTTGAAAGTCTTATGTGTGGAATCAGTATCCTTCACCAAAGTGACGAGATCTTGTGGGCCCAAATCAGTGACATTCATTAGCAATTGACGACGAAGGTCTATGGTTTCAGTACCAAGGTAGGCATCTGTTCCCTGTGTTTCACGAACTCTGTTGGATTTCGGTGTTAGTTTACGGTTGAAATGATTGAAAAGAACATGCTGGCTTCATGGACTTACTCTGGGATCGAATCTGAAGTGATGTGCATCTTTTTAAGGAATATGTTGGACAAGAAGAAAAAAGATCTTAATGTGTTAGGCAATAATTTGAATACTGCTATGGAATTGAGGTGGGATCTTGTCCTTTTCTTAGGTGAATCATGAAATTAAGATTGGTTAGGCGTTGTTTCAAAACAATCGAAATCTGGCACCGCCTTCTCTTTTTTCCGAATTGTCAGCGAGAATAATTACCACAATTGGATCTCATCTAGTACCCACCACATAGAACTTCAATACCACTCTACTAGACACAAGGCCCAAAAATTTACATAGAAAATAGTAAGAATTCATCATTTATGAAAAAAAGATGGGTATAAACTTAAATATCATCACATTCAATCAAAAAAACTAATGAAATTCATTCAAAAACAAAAAATAAAGCTTCCCCACCAGGGATCGAACCTGGAATCTTCTGGTATCAGAAGTAACTAACAATCGTAGCCAGACGCCTTGCCATTGGGCCATGAGGAAGGTTTTCTGAAATTGAAAAGATGATTCTTATAGAAATCAAAAGTTGAGTCAATATAGTCAACTGGTCAGATCCGGAAAAGGATCAAACTTAAAAAGATAGGCCTTTTTCACATCTAAAAGGGGAGTTTGAATTGTTATATGTGGTGGATTAAGTGGGGTTTCATAGTAAGCTATCTTTCGAATTTCTTCTAAACGCTAATTTCTATAGAATGTATGTCATATAACCAGCCAATAAAATGTGGGAAAGTGTTTATACATATCAAAAGATGTAACACGACCATAAACGACTAACTGGTATTGGTACTAATGGAATAATTGCCTTGACAATATCGTAACTAGGAATATTTCATGTGAACATATATTATTACGGCTCTATATATATTTTAATTTGTCAGAGTAGGAATTAGATATCTCAAACGACTTGGAAACTAAAATAAGACCTTTTGTTTATTTTAAAGCAGATCAACTAGTTATTCTGAACTAGCACTACTAAAGAAGGAATTTGACAAAAGGTAACACGTTCAGTATTCACTGGTAAAAAATAGAATATTACCTTGTGAACCTTAAGACACTACAAATAACTTCTCTCCTCATCGGTTATAGGAACTCTTAAACTCCTCTTCGGTATCTATTTCGATGCTCCCATTTGAATCAACTTCTCATTGATTTCTGTTTTTGTCTTTCAGAATTTGTAATAAGATATCTTTACTTATCGAAAGACAACCACTGAACTTTCGAGTGTGTTGACCCATGGAGTTCAATATTCAGGGGACTCACGAATACAACAAAATTACGATTTGTTGGTCGAATCCTAAACTGAATATTCGCCATACAAGATCTGAACAATCTTTTTCTTGATAATATTACCTTCACTTGGGGAGTTACCTTTTGTAGACTTCTTTCTTGATTAAATTTAAGCACCAATGTCCTGTCTAAAGAAAATAGAATTGTTTTGATGAAGGAACCAGTAGATTTATAAATTTGACTCACAAAACCAACTTGTTCCTGAATTATAATATTATTTTCTGTATAATCGATCTTTTACCTTTGAATATATCATTTTGTACAGATGGAAAGACCTGAAGGTTTCTGTGTCAATGTTTTGTTTATTTCTTGCAGAATTTCTTAGAAACCAGTACACTGATCTGGAAGTTTGTAAGGACTTATTCAAATCACAAAATTATGTTTCAGGCTTGTCAACTTGAAGCTTGAATTTATAGTTTTCTAATGGAGCCTGAGTCCTGATTAAAATCTAGATCTGTCAGGGGCTCAATATCCTCCATCCCCACGCATTTAATTACTACTAATAGTCTAGCTAAACAACTAATAATAATCAGCTATAGAACAGGTATCTAGTTCTTTGTGGATGATTAATCAGTAGTTATACGACGCCACAGCGCCTTAATTTTCCTTAATTCACGGATGGCTCCCCCGATTTTCGGGTACATGATGCGGCTTATACATGAGTACACCTGTAACTTGTAAGCCAGAGGAGGCCACGGCCCAATATAGACATTTCTAGATCTCGGCCAGCTTACCAACCATTTTGTAAAGAGGAATTTCGAATTTATGTATAAAAGGGAAAGCATGTCCTTTGAGTTTTCTGCAACTAACCTTCCCGCACGTAAGCCAATAACTCAATTCAATTTAAATTGTCTTACACCAATACACAAATTTATTCACAATGGCTGTCGTCGTCCAAAAGCAAGCTCCAAAGTTCACCAAAACTGCCGTCGTTAACGGTTTATTCGAAGAAGTCTCCTTAGAAGAATACACCAAGGCCGGTAAGTGGGTTATCTTAGCTTTCATTCCATTAGCTTTCACTTTCGTCTGTCCAACCGAAATCATTGCTTACTCTGAAGCCGCCAAGAAGTTCAGAGAATTAGGTGCTGAAGTTTTATTCGCTTCCACTGACTCCGAATACTCCTTATTAGCCTGGACTAACATTGCCAGAAAGGACGGTGGTTTAGGCCCAGTCGACGTTCCATTAGTTGCTGACACCAACCACTCCTTATCCAGAGACTACGGTGTCTTGATTGAAGAAGAAGGTATTGCCTTAAGAGGTATCTTCATCATTGATCCAAAGGGTAACGTTAGACAATCCACCATCAACGATTTACCAGTTGGTAGAAACGTTGAAGAAACCTACAGATTGTTAGAAGCCTTCCAATACACCGAAAAGCACGGTGAAGTCTTACCATGTAACTGGACCCCAGGTCAATTGACCATCAAGCCAGAAGTTGAAGCCTCCAAGACTTACTTTGAAGCTGCCAACAAGGAATAAATTTGATCTGCTAGATGTGGGTTTCAAGTTGTTTCGCTGTTTATATTTAGATCTTCTGTAAAGTTATAGACCGTTAATTAATGTTATATTTATTTTTATTTTTATTGCTATTATTTTTCAACAAATTGACAATCAATTGGTAACTCAATCAATTGAGGTTTCACACTCAAAGTTAATATAATCACACCGTGATCAAGAACCTGAAGGAGTTGTACACCCGGTTTCAAAAAAAACCAAAATTGTGGCGTTCTCTTTTTTTTTTTCAGTTCGATGGAAAATACTTCCTATTTGGTAAAATTGCCACTTCAGGGGGATTTCAAGAGACGGACTTAGGAATCACGTGTATTTAGTGGCCTGTAAATCAAATAGCATTTAAGTTCCAAGTTCCAACAAGTAATTTACAAGTGCTCCACATTAAAAACTTGTACGCTATCGAACAATTTGAAGGCTGGTTCTGCATAAAAATTCCGTAATACAGTATGGCTCAAGATATGAACATGGATATTATTCAGTCAAAAGAAGAAACCCAAGGAACAGACAACAGAATGACCAAACATAAAGCCATATTTTTCTCATGTTTCAACGTTACAGATCAGGTATTCTTTGTATGTATCAAGCATTTCATCAAGTTTTTTTTTTTTGAAAAAGAAACCCCATACTAACATTCAACAGAAAACCAAATACACTTATGCATTGGTAAATCTCAAGCCAATAACACCAGGACATATCCTTATCGTTCCACTCCGTACTAATGTCATTCATTTATCCGATTTGACACCTTTAGAAACAATTGATTATTTCGAATCTTTACAAAAGATCCATCGTTTCATCAAACATATTTACAAGGCCGAATCGTTGAATATTGCTATACAAGATGGACCTGAGGCAGGTCAGTCAGTACCACATCTACATACCCATGTGATTCCAAGATATGCCGATCCTAATAATATCGGAGATCTTGTCTATAGAGAATTGGAGAAACAGAATCTTGATGATGGACTGGAAGGCACTGAGGATTGGTGGAAAAGAAGAAAACAGTTCAAAGAGGGAGGATCTTTTGTTGTTAGACCAGATGGTGAAAGAAAGGAAAGAAGTGCCGAAGTTCTTAAGGCTGAGGCTCAATGGTTGATACAAGAACTTACAAAATTCTATCCTGGCGAAGATATCATGGGTTCATTGGAGTATTGAGATAGATGTTATTTCCATACTCTATTCAACTACATTATAATCTGTTGCAATTCCAAAGTATAGGATTACCTATCTGTTCACAGTTTATATTAAATAACTCCCAAGTTGTACTATATACAGGCCCTTTAAAATCTACTCATGACAACGTTTATTCCTCATATTGAAGTCTTTCGGCACGTTTCTGAGCCAACAACTTAGCAGTCTTCTCTTCTCTTCTGTACTCACCACCATAGTAGGACTTCTTCCCCTTAATATGTTCATGGATCTTTTCTCCTTGTCTCAAGTGTTCCACTTGTTTCAAGATATATCTTCTTGTCTGGATATCAAGACCCTTTTCCTTCATCTCAGCAGATGTAGTAGTGAATAGTGATTCCCAAGTTGGAAAGTTCTCAGCTTGTTCAGCGGTGCCACGGCCAATCTTGTTGAAGAAGGCTGTCACATCTGGAATTAATGTTGTTGGTTGTGGAACGAATGAAGATTTAAGGCGTAGTTGAGCGGTGAAGCTGCTTCTTAACAAAGCACTGGATCTGATGCTGATAAACATTGCGTGTGTGGACGAGTCTGATGTGTAGAAAGTGGAGACTGGAGCGTTTAAACTAGTCAATTGGTCTTTGTTAAGCCTTTAAATTATGATTGAGTTGATCTTTTTCGATTAATTCATGAGCGCGCACGAACCGAATTTTTCAAATCCGCCTACTCCCTTGCAATAATTACCCGGCCGCCTCTAACGAATTTAGATAATAATAAATAATAGTTAATAGTTAATAGTTAATAATTAATAATAATAATAATAATAATAATAATAATAATAATAATAATAATAATAATAATAATAATAATAATAATAATAATAATAATTTACAACATAAATAATTCATCTGAATGTTTAAATAGAACATTAACACCAGATGTATAGCCATTCAGCTTATTCTCACTGATTTTCCGTATGTTGCTGTGATCCAGAAGCACCTGGCTCCTCTCGAATCAACTCCTCTTCAGCAAGTTCCTCTGAACCAATGTCATTAATCTGTTGATTTTCCTCCTCAGTGGCTAATTGGGTATTCTCCATGATATCGACAGCTGAAGAGCTTGTAGATATGAATGTATCAGCCACTGGATCATCCCTGTGTCCCAGATCACCCGTTTCACCATGGGGAACAATAGCTTCATCAGTTGGAACAGGGACAATCTCACCAACATGGGTTTCACCTTCAGTTTCCAACCTTTCCTGGTTGACCGCTGCAACAAAAGCAGCATATTGTTGAGGCATGAAACTCAACACGAATAAAGCAGAGTCAACGAGAACCAACGCAGGGGCTCTTAAAAATGGGCTCTGAATGTTCCCCACAAAGCTCAAAACAAAACGATACAAACTAACCAACTCCTCAAAATCTCTAAAGAAGATCCGGTAGACAGTTAAGAAGTTCCGCTCGACATTCACCCTGACAATCTCAGGAACAATAGCCCTATAAATCGACTCGGTGTAAGGTCTTACAGGAGGTCTTGTCAAGACGAATAGTAAACATCCCATAGCCAAAATCAAGAATCCCCAGACAGACTCAGGATCGAGGTATCCCGAGAAGATGTAATAGAATAAAAACACCTTTCCTAACATGAAGATGAAACTGAAATTGATATTCAAGTTGAACTCAATCATTCTTCTTTGGATTCTATCGCCATTCATTCCGGCACCAAGAGGTTGATGAACCCCTTGCCCTTGATTGATTTGATTTGCTTGCTGTAGATTCTGTTGAAGTTGTTGAAATTGTTCAAATAGAGGCTGTAAGTTTCTACCACCTCCATTATGATGTTGATTGACATTGAAGATATTTCCCTGATTGTTATTGGCCAATGGAGCTTGGCCATTGGTCTCGTTGAGTCGAATGGTATCGCTCACAGAGTTCATTCTTTCACTTAAGATTCGCACCTGTTCAGAAATCCACTCAGAGTCTCTTTCAACCTGTCTCAATTCCTCCATAATAGGATCAATACTATCATCTATGATTTCCAAATCTGGTAACTCCAGATTGATGCCAAGGGATTGAAGTTTAGCGAAACCAGATGGGGATAACATCAAGTATGGGTTTGAAGGATCAGAGTCATTGATTTGACATTGAGAGGTTCCTAACTTGATACTCTCTTCATTCTCTGTGCCTGCGTTGATCTTGATGGTGTATATTTCAGAAGATATCAGTGTTTGGTCTACTGTTATCTTATTGAATGGATTTGATGGGTCAATTAGAACTTCATGGGTCTCTCCCGTTAAATGACCACGTGCTTCTGTTGATGTTAAAATGTCACTTGATTGTCTGATGGTATTTGTACTTGGTGTTGGTACCGAATCTAGTCCAAGCGTATGATTGTTGTCAGAGTTGTAAGTGGATGCAGTGGAATTATAGCTCATGTTACGTTCACGATCCAACGGAATAGTGGTGATAGGAGGAGGGGGAGGAGGAGGAGGAGAAGAAGAAGAAGGCTCTTGAACAGGTACTGTTGGAGTTGGCACCTGTTCTGTTGTATTGGCACCTGATGAGTTTGTCCTGGTTCTTAAACTTTCCCTAAAAAGCCTGTCTCTTCTAACTTCTTCTTCGAAATTTGGATTAGGTTCCCTTGGTAAGAATTCGAACAAACGACCTTGTCTTAAATCTGACCAGAATCCATTAGCTGGTTCTTGGTTGGCTATTGGATGTGGTACTTCAATCTCATTCAGAACACAGTGAAATGTTGGTATATTGACTTCTGGATTATCCGGATACCCTTGTATCACATCCTGGATCTGTTGCTCATTGGATAATATGCGGCCAAAGTAGATAACCTTTATTCCTTCCAATTCCAAAATCTTCAGACCTTTGTACTGATCCAGGATAAACTTCTTGATAGTCAATATCGTAGTTGGATAGTCCACGTAAACCTTTGAACGGTGTAAGATGGAAGTTGTGCCTGCAATAGCGAGTTTTATAGGGAAGTCTTGAGAAAGATTAACATAGAAATTCAACTCAGAATCAGACGGCACAGTGTCCGTGTTTAAGAGCTCTTTTAAAGCCATAGTCTCATCTTTCAACTCAACTCCATCAAGATAATTGATTGAATTGATCTGATCGTCGTGAACAATAGATAGGTCTTCCTTGATTGCAAACTTCAACGAGCTCAAGGAAAAGTCCAACGATTCTCTGTAATGTAAACATTTCCCTGAAGCCAATCTAACATTCAAGTTGAGCAACGAAGGCATTGTATCTTTAAAGCTTAACAAGGACTTGTCAATTTCAACTTGTAATCGAATTGGGTCATCATCAAGTCGGTTAATGAAGTCTCCCAATTTCACATCATTTCTATGTCTGACATTTTTATAAATCAAGACAATACATTCTGGATTCAATAATACCTCTCTCTCAAGATTACACTCTTGTTGCTCTTTATTTGAGCGTATTGTTATAAGCTCTTTGATATCGTAGACGGTATTTGTGAGTGTGGTACGTATCAGTTTATTTCTAAGTGGAAATAACTCTGGAGTAGAGGACCAGCATTGAATGTTGAAACTGATTGCAGGTAGTATGTATGCTATATCTTTCTTGTTCATTGTAATTTATGGTAAAAGTACCCGCTGAAGTAAAGTGAATAGAAAAACAAGAATCTGACAACCTATTTCGATGACTAAGGATAGTGATCGTGTTTAATTGGTGTTTAAAATAATATTTATGGCCCACACAATCAACAATTCAGTGGTAAAATTGACACCTTGCAGCTTTATGTTCTATATTTTGAAGGCACGTGACAGTAGCGCACGTGACCGATAAGTCGGATATCTTTCAGGCTCTTTTGATAGAGTCGCGCCTAATTTTGTTTGTTGTGTTTTCAGATCATGAATCGAATAATATTACAAGCTGTAAACAAACGCTAAGATCCAATTTACCAAACATTTAAAGACACACAGCTCTTAGTTCGAAGAGATATTATATACATATATCACAATGAGCTCCCCGATCAGCTCTCCGCCACACAAGAGACGTAATTTGGGTCCGGTACCTCGTCTTTCACCAAGCCCTATTCCAGAACTTGAACCTAAATCAAAACAAGAACGCGTTGTTGAATCAGAAGTGAACGCCACCACGGTCAATAACGAGAAAGAAAATGAAGATCCATATACAGCATCATCCATTCCAGCCAAAAGGGCCCTGGATCTTGATAAATCTGCATCTTTATCACAGCCAACTTCATCATCTTCAATCACCAATACCACTCCAGATTCTCCAACTAGACCATCTTCCTCTTCACAATCCGGAAACTTATTGGGAGCCAGATCACACACACAGCCTCTCCTCAGACCATCATCCCCTCTTAAATTGAAGCCTACCTCTTCATTACTGATGTCTCCAAGTAGGACAAAGGCATCATTCAGTGGGCCAGATATGGTAGCATTATCGCCTCTGAAGAATAAACGTGCTTTAACAGAAAGTCATTACGCCACTCAAGACAAAAACGAACCAGTGACAAGACTAGTGATAGACAAACTCGTCTTGAACAACTTCAAATCGTATGCGGGCGAGCAAATCATTGGTCCATTCCATACATCATTCTCTGCTGTCATTGGTCCTAATGGTTCTGGGAAGTCCAATGTTATTGATTCTATGCTTTTCGTCTTTGGTTTCAGAGCGAATAAGATGCGTCAGGGGAAATTATCAGAATTGATTCATAACTCTGAGAACGCTCCAAATTGTTCCTCGTGTTCTGTGGACATTCATTTCATCCATGTAACTGATAATTTGGATGGAACAACCACTGTTATCGATGGTAGTGAATTAGCTGTTACCAGAAGGGCTTTCAGAAATAATTCATCCAAATATTATATCAACAACAGAGAAAGCAACTACAAAGAGGTCACCACACTTTTGAAAGAGAAGGGTATTGATTTGGACCATAAGAGATTTTTGATTTTACAAGGTGAGGTTGAGAGTATTGCCCAGATGAAGCCTAAAGCTGAAAGAGAGAACGATGATGGTTTATTGGAGTATTTGGAGGATATCATTGGGACTTCTGGTTACAAGACCACAATTGAAGAATCGTATCAGAAAATAGAGGAATACAATGAAATTTGTCAAGAGAAGGAGAACAGATTTGGTATTGTTGAAAAGGAAAGAACAGCATTGGAACCAGAGAAAGACAAAGCCTTAGAATTTCTAGAGCATGAGAAAACACTCTTAGAGTCCAAAGCACTGTTGTATCAATACGAAATCCACAGGTCTCACAAGAAGATTGGCGAGACAGAGGTTATCTTGGCCGGTATCAAGGCTTCCTTGGAGGAAAAGAAAACTAAATCTTCTGATTTTGAGAAGGAGGTCAAGGCTCTAGAAAAGGAGCATGCTGATCTATCTCTGGCAGTTGAAGAAATCAATTCAAAGATTTATGCTTTGGAGCAATCAGGTAAGAAATCAGAAAGAGATAAAGTTGCTTTGGAAGAGAAGATTAAATCTTTGGAATCAAAGAAGAAGAAGTCTGAGAAACTGTTATCTACTGCTCAAAGTGCTTTGAAAACAGCAGATGCAAAACAGAAGACCATCACAGATGAAGATACTCAATTCACTGGTGAGTTGGCTGGATTGAAGGTTTCTTTGGTGGAGGAGAAGGCTAAATTGGATCAGATGCGTATGGAATTGGCTGAGAAAACCAAAGATCTCAATAAAGAACTAGCCGAGTACGAGAGACAGCTGTCTCCCTGGAATGACAAACTTCTATCCAAGCAAACCGAAATCACCATTGTTGAATCCGAAGTTACCATGCTCAAGGACCAATTGTCTGGTTTAGAAAATGAAATCAAATCTTTAGAAGCCCGTGTTGTTGAAATCCATTCAGAAATCGAATCCAATGACACCAAATCTGCCAGTTTGACAAGAGAGAAGGCACATGTGAAAGATCAAGTTGCTCTGGGGGAAGATGAGGTCGCCCAGTTATCACAACATCTTCAGTCACAGACAAAGTCTTTGTCAGACTTACGCCAAAAGGCCATGGAGGCCCGCTCTAATCTTTCCCAGACACAGAATAGGTCTAAAGTTCTTTCTTCATTGCTCCGTTTACAAGAGACTGGCCGTATAAGTGGGTTCCATGGTCGTCTTGGTGACTTGGGTTACATTGATGACAAGTACGACGTTGCAGTCACTACAGCTTGTGGTTCTCTTGATGATATGGTTGTTGAAACAGTTGAAACTGCCCAACAATGTATTGCTTACTTGCGTAAAAATGAAGGGTTTGCCAGGTTTATCATTCTTGGCCAGTTGAGAAAGTTCAATATGAATCCAATCCAAACTCCAAATAATGTTCCAAGACTATTCGACCTCATCAAAGTCAAGGATCCGAGATTTCTTCCAGCTTTCTACTACGGGTTGAAAGACACTCTTGTTGCTAAAGATATGAGAGAAGCCAACCAGGTGGCATATGGTAAAAAGAGATACAGGGTTGTTACTTTAGACGGTAAGACTATTGATATTTCTGGTACTTTGTCTGGTGGTGGTAACACTGTTTCACGTGGTGGTATGAAGTCGACTCCACAGGATGGTGTCTCTCAAGCTGAAGTTGTTGCCTTGGAGAAAGAATTATCCGAAGAGGAAGCTCGATTCCAGAAACTTCAGGATCAATTCTATACGATGGACAATTTCTTGAAGGAATTCAAAGATCGTGATCCTGCCATAGACAATGAGTTGGCGAAGTTGACGCTTGAAAATGATTCCTTAAGATCTGAATTGGCAAATACCGAGGTCCAGATTGTTGATCTTCGTAAGGAAAATGAGAGGAGAAAATCGAACCATAGGCAATTGGACACCGCTTATGCCAAGATCAAGAAACTTCAAGGTGAATATGACGAATTGAAGAGTGAATCTAGGGAAATCCAGGACCACATCACTGCTGTACAGGAAAAGATCATGGCTGTTGGTGGTGTTAAGCTCAAACTACAGAAATCCACGGTGGATGGTATCAATGAGAAAATCACAATTCACACGCAGAAATTAAGCCATAACAACATTGCCAATAAGAAACTTGCGAACGACGTGAAAAGATTCACGAGATCTCAGAGAGAAAACGAAGAGGAGGTTGAGAAACTTTCTGTTGACTTGAAGGAGCTACAAGATAGGTTGACCAAGATTAGTAGCTCGGGTGACGAGGTTGAGAAGCAGGTGGATGCCTTGAAGTCGAAGCAAGAAGACGACGCGGTTCGACTGGAGGAGATGAAGGACAATCTTGAGTTGAAATCGAAAGAAATCAACCAGCTACGCTCCGAAGAAATCGAGATCGAGAACAAAATGGAGAAGTATGAATCCTCCTTGAGACATGAACGGAAGAATCGTGAGCATCACGAACACAACTACAAATCTCTAGAGATCAGAGACGTTTCTTCCATGTTGGGCTTTCTTGAAGAAGATGAAGAAGAGTTGGCCAAGTACTCCAATCCAGTGTTGTCAGAGTTAACGCCAGATGAGATTGAGGCTTTGGACATTGAGGAAATCGCTGCTAACGTTGTGGAACTGGAGGATTACATGGCTAATTCCAAGGCCAACGTGGATTTGTTGGAGGAATACGGCAAGAGATACAATGATTACACGCTGCGGAAGACAGATTTGAATGACTCTGTCAACACCCGGAATGAGATGAGAAAGCAAGCTGAAGATCTAAAGAAAAAGAGATTGGACCAATTCATGGAAGGGTTCAACATTATCTCGGGCACTTTGAAGGAGATGTACCAGATGATCACCTTGGGAGGTAACGCTGAATTAGAATTGGTCGACTCGTTGGACCCATTTTCAGAAGGTATTATGTTCTCTGTTATGCCTCCAAAAAAGTCCTGGAAGAACATTTCCAATCTTTCTGGTGGTGAGAAGACGTTGTCCTCTTTGGCATTGGTGTTTGCCTTGCACAAGTTCAAGCCAACTCCATTGTATGTGATGGATGAAATCGACGCTGCCTTGGATTTCAGAAATGTTTCTATTGTTGCCAACTATATCAAGGAAAGAACCAAAAATGCCCAGTTCATTGTGATTTCGTTGAGAAACAATATGTTCGAGTTGTCTGAGAGATTAGTGGGTATCTACAAAACCAACAACATGACCAAGAGTGTTGCCTTGGATAACACGGATATGTTGAATAGGGCCTAGTTGGTGTTTCTGTACTTTTGGGTGATCGAAATACACACGTCAGTTTCTGGCAGATCTAAATAAAAAAAAAAGTTCAACTCCTCCAACTAAATACATTTTAATTAATTAATTGAATTAACAACTGAAAAGACACTTTATTTAAAATATAATAAATTTTGTACACTCGAACTAGAAAAGATTCCATTCAATTCAAATCAGCAGCAATTACATAAAAGTCAATAATGGTCAGAGCGTAATTGGCTCATATCTCAAAGTCACATGTAATACTCCTTCAAATCAAAATACTAACAAAGAGGGCCGCCTTCCAGAAACTTAGCGATCAAACCATATTTAACAACAAGGGGTAAATTTTCAATAGAAGAATATGAACCAGGTCAGGATGTCCTTGACTCTTTGTCTAACTCTAAGGTTTTGTAAGTCAAATAATACTCAGTTGAACGCTGGGGAGGTGATGATGTTTAAGGGTGGGGAAAAAATTTACTAACATTGGCTCAAATGTATACAGAGTACTAGGAGCAGGTGGGTTAGGGTGTGAGATTCTTAAGAACCTAGCGTCAACTGGGTTCAAGAACATACATGTGATCGATATGGATACAATCGACCTATCCAATTTGAATCGTCAATTTCTGTTCCGTGCCCAAGATATAGGAAGATCCAAAGCAGAAGTTGCTGCCGAATATGTCATGAAAAGATTCAAAGGGGTCAACATCACACCCTACTTTGGCAAACTACAAGATAAAGATGAAGAATACTACAAACAGTTCACGGTTGTGATCTCAGGCTTGGATTCCATAGAGGCCAGGAGATGGATCAACGGTATGTTAGTGAATCTTGTTGATCCGGAAGACGATGAGTCCGTGAAGTTCCTTATCGACGGTGGTACAGAAGGGTTCCGTGGTCAAACCAAAGTGATAATCCCAACTTTCACAGCGTGCTACGAGTGTTCTCTAGACACGATATCAGGACAAACCACATATCCTATGTGTACGATCACCAACAATCCTCGTCTGCCTGAACATTGCATCGAGTACGTTTCTACAATCGAATGGCCACAATCACATAAGGGTCAGAAGTTAGATATGGATGATCCTGATCATGTCACATGGCTACATGAACGCTCGTTGGCTCGTGCCAAGGAATTTGGAATTGAAGGAATCACAAGAAGTCTATGTCTTGGTGTGGTGAAGAATATCATTCCTGCTATTGCCAGCACGAATGCTATTATTGGTGCCAGTTGTTGCAATGAGGCATTCAAGATCGTGACTAGTTCCAATCCTATGTTGGAGAACTTTATGATGTATTCTGGTAATCAATCGGTGTTCACGTATACTTTTGGTTATGAAAGAAAGGACGATTGTCCTGTTTGTGGGGGGTTATAAGAAGTTGGGGAATTGGACGTTCCAGATTGTCCTGTACTTGTTTCCTAAATTAAGTAGTTGGTCTGAATATCTATTATATTTTAAAAACCTGTGACAATTGATGTAATGAACTTAGCTATCATATAAATGCATTCAGTCCTTCATGTAGATATATGTACTTCATGTCTGATACTGCACGTGACTTGATCCGGGGGTGTTTTCTACGAGGTTAATTTATATTTTACAATAATAATAATCTTAATGTTCAGATGGCTAACTTAATGAAAAAAAATTACTATTTTCCACCAAGACAATAACAACTTGATTTAAGAATAAATTGAGAATTCTTAAAGATGACTCTCAAACATGTCAACTTCACACCGTTGAATCTCATTGCCTTCCTATTCCACACAGCAACAACGATATCCTTAGTTGTTTTCCTTACGTCCACACAGTCGTTTTTATTGACAACACAGATACACACCAAACCTAGCCAATTAGGTAAAATCACAGGTGCTCTAACGTCTATGGATGAGATCACATGTATGTTGCTCTCACCTTTTGTTGGGACGTTGCTTGATTATTTCTCATCAAGAACTGTTGGCCTTAGATTTAATGGAGTCTCACGAATTATTGGAGTCACGGGTATCGCTATTATGTCCACGGTCTTATATGGATACACATTTGTACACACTCTGATGCCTCACTTGATCCTCATGAGAATTCTGTTTGCAATTGGCGTCAGTTGTGCAGTTGGAATGTTTGGTGTTATGCTATCAGAAGTGGTTGATTCTGGGTTTCAGTTGCGTCAACTAAACCCTTTCAAATCATCAGGTTCTGAAAGCTTAGAAATCCACCATAGGCTGATCGAACAAGGTGATAGTCATGATAATATTGGTGATCTTTCTAGAAAATCAAGGGGAAAATTCTCTGCGTTGTTAGGTATATCTTCAGGAATAGGTGCTGTTTTCGCTGTAATAAACTATCTTCCGTTGGCAGATAGGTACGAGGCAAAGTATGGATGTACACCAGAAGAATCTATCATTTATGCATACAGAACTGTAAGTATCATCGGTCTATTCTCGGCTCTGTTCCTCAACTTCACGTTATTTCATCGGCCAATAAGTTGTGCAGTTTCAGATCAAACCATCAAGCCAAAATACCTCGACTTATTAAAAACAGGGACCCAAACAGCTTTGGAAACTCCAAATATATTACTGTCATATCTAGGTTCATTCCTTGCAAGATCAACATCGATTCTAAATACTGTGTTCATTCCATTATATATCCACACAAGATTCATTCAATCAGGAAAATGTCTTATTGACCCAAATCAACCCTTATTGAAGGAGTCCTGTCATGAGGCTTACGTCCAAGCTATGATCTTGACAGGAATTAGTAACACTGTTACTTTGTTCGCTGCTCCTATTTATGGTATTATGATTGATAAGTTTGGTTCCAAATATGCTTTAATTGGGTCATTTGCAACAGGATTGTTCTCTTGCATCTTTTACATGGCCTCTGAAAAGACATTGTGCCTTTTGACTATCCTTGCTTCAATACTCTTGGGCCTATCCCAGATCGGATTTATTATCACATCGATGGCCTTGTTGACTTCCTCGTCTAACAGGCAAAATATCGGTGCTATCACTGGTGTTTATTCGTTGTTTGGGGGGTTTGGTATATTGATTGTTTCTGGGATCGGTGGTATTTCTATCGACATTGTACAAAATGGGAAAGCCATATTTGTGATTATGAGCGTTATATTTGTTACTCTTGGAATTTGTTGTTGGTATTTTGGAGGAGTTCAACAGGATTCTGAAGAATAAGAGTGTTTAACCTGACTCTAGACTCCTGACCTATGAGGATGGTTTCCCCTGAATTTTTAACTTTGTGGTGAACAAATAATGCTCACATCATACATTAATACATTTCTCAGTTAGTAGTTACATTAACCAGGTAATCCAACACTTGCGTCTGCCCACGTTTCACATTCCAAACGCTAATTAGGCCGTTGTGTAATAATAGAGACAACAAGAACCAAAAGTTACAACAATTAATACCAGCAAAAAAAATATACAAAATAGCCTAAAAGGGGAATATTAAGGTTTTGCTTGTGCCTTGACACGATCACTCTGCAACCGTACCAAAAACAAGAAAGTGGCAACCTGGCCGAGTGGTCTAAGGCGTCAGGTTAAGGTCCTGATCTCTTCGGAGGCGCGAGTTCGAACCTCGCGGTTGTCATTATTTTTTGACTTTTTCTTCTTTTTTTGAATTTCAAAGTTTGAGGCGTTTCCGGTTTTTATAGGATTATTTCAATTTACCAGCTCATGGTTTCCTTCCCCGATTTTTAGCAACCCTGCAATTTTGTGCAATATAACTACAAGATTGGGGCGGATTTAAAAATTATCAACAGTTTGCTGCAGGCAGGGCCACTCCCTTTCTGGTTACCACTTGTAGGCTGTGTCATTAATATTGTTAAAATCACTTGTACTCCATACATAATTATGTAGTACTCTTGAAATTAAAACTTGAATTCGAAACATTAGAATCTGTCTCAGATCTCCAAGAACCATGGGGCTTTATATTAATCTTACAAAATTTTAAATTGAAATAGGATAAAGCAGTAACCCCCACAGAAGAAACACTTTCAAATATTCAATCAACATCCAGGTTTTTGAAATAAGGTTTTATCACGCCGTTCAGTCTTCAGATTCCCCAATTATTGAATACATGGTACAATATGGTCCAAGGCATGCAATCGCCTTTATCTTGATAACACCGGTACTGGTGTACATTTTCTCAGATGTCTTCATAAATTTATCATTCAAACCAAACAATGCCATTGAATCTCATACACAATTTCCAATCGCTGATGAGTCTTTTCAAATCACAAAAAAATTGAAACACAGTTCAGACTTCTGTGATATATCAAATCTGAATACAAATACTACCAATGAGATCATTTGTCGATACATTCAGAAGCATTGTGATGTTGTGAAGTATCGGATATCCAAAGATTATTACTGTTCAAGCTCTCCACATTCTTTTGCTTATCAAAGTTGGTTCACTGTGTCATATACTTCAATAATCTCTGTTATTTTCCTCTCCTTCGGAATGATCACTTCAAACCACCTGTATCCAAATCTAGAAACCACTTCAGCTATGTTGAACATCCCTTCCAAGCTTACTGGTCTGATCCTTTTGGCTATAGGTAATGCTATTCCTGATATATCTACACTTTATCATGGCATCTCAGCCAACGCCACCTCTTTGGCGATTGGCGAACTATTGGGTTCTTGTAACTTCAATTTGGGTGTTATACTAGGATCTATGGGAATCATGAAGAAATTTAGTGTGTCAAAAGAAGTGTTCATTAAGGATTTCTTGGGGTTCTCCAGTTTGGTCCTGATCTCCTTGTCATTTCTCTTTGACTCGAAACTCAGTTTATGGCAATGTGTCGCCATGTTTGGTTTGTATTTGGTTTATATTTGGTATGCTATTGTCAGTGTAAGAGAGACAAACCCTGAAGATGTTCTGGAACAACTGGTTGTTTCTGATGATGTCAATGAACTCGTTGACGAAGAATCAAGACTATTAGATACTGATTACAGGGAAACTTCGTTTGGGTCTGATTTTACTACATCCCACAAATATACGATGACTCCAAGGTTATTGTCTACTTTGGAAACTGTTGATTTGCTTAGCTTGGATTCTGGTGATTATGCTGATTGGTCTCAGCAACAGAACGAAGTTGCAGATCTTGCTACAGAGGAATGTCCAGATAACAGTCCTTTTTGGTTTTTGTTGAAATATATGAATTACCCAGATTGTCATGTTGAACCTCCGGTCTTCTGGAAGACTCCATTGGTTTTATTCTTCAATTTGATTATTCCAACTATACCAAAACATCTTTATGAAAGTGACGCTCTGGAACAGAATAATTTGAAGAATTTGAGAAGGATTAAAATTAACTTGTTCTGTGTTCAAGTTGGCTTGATATCCACCTATTTTATTCAGAGATCCACATTTGTCAAACTTGGAATCATTGTGAACATTTTATTATGTTTTTTTGTCTGGGTCATTCTGATACTTATAGTCCAACTAATATCAAACTTATCAGAAGGGAAGGTTTTAGACTATATGATCACAGTAATAGGATTTTTTATTTCGATTTTCTGTATCGATTTCCTCAGCTCCAGGCTGATCATGATTCTACAAAATATTGCATTGATCTTTTGTATTTCCGAGTCATTATTGGGGTTGACCATTCTGTCCTTATGCAATTCATCCAGTGATTTGGTAACGAATCTGACGTTAACACATTTGAATTTAAGTCTTGTTGCTGTAAGTACTAGTTTTGGTTCAATTTTGATTTATTTTGGAGTTGGAATAGGCTTGAATTCTCTGGTAATTATGTGGAATCAGAATAGCGATAAGATTGATTTGGGTTTGAAAGACCCTTCTTTCTTTGTCAGTTCTTTGGGTGTTGTCTCTTTGTTGCTTGTTTATCTGATTGTTATCCCTTTGAACAACTGGTGTATCGATTGGCGTGTTGGGTCGCTTACCATTTCTATTTGGATCATTGTATTCCTGGGTAATATTTACGTATCATAGAATATCATTAAATATAAGATTTGGGATATTGTGATCTCTAAGCTGTAAAGAGAGCGGCTAACATAGTTGTAAGTTTTTGGTCTTTTGAAGAATAACCCAGATATGTGAGGATATGCGGGTGGACATGTGCATATTTGTACATATATATAACAAATGCGGCTTTATGTGCATTTGGACCTGCATGGTATTTTCGACTTCATAAATAACGTAGAAAATAGTTAGCTTAGAAAAATCTAATATAATATATTATACTATATCTAACATATAGGTCTTCAAAATGTAAATTCCTCAAGAACCAAATTAACTCTTTGATTCTCATCAATTTTTTGCCCCGCAAACTTTTTAACATCCTCCATTAACCCTGAAGGACCACATCCAATAATATGGATTTTATCATAATCATTTTCCATAGTACCATTTAACATTTTCACCACATCAGGTCTTCCATTATTAGCGGTATGCCATATATTTACATTGTGTTGAGATCCAAATGTAACAATGTCTTGTTCATTTCTTAAGACCCAAAAGAAAGAAACGTCGAACCTGGTTAGATCTTGATAATGGGAAAGCATGGGATAAATCAATGAAACACCTGCACCACCAGCTATCAAGATGATCTTTTCTATGGATCTTTCCAAAGAACATACTGAAGATACTGAGTAATGTTTTAATGACTTCATCTTGATCAATGGTTCTTGTTCATCCAATTGCTTATTGTAACTCAGCCCCAGAAATTCGGAAGTAGAATGATCTTCATTTAATATCTCTGGGAGATGTTGAAAAGAGTTTCCATATGGTCCATTAATGAAACAAGTCAAATGCTCATCCTTGTGATACAATGAATACTCTGATAATTTGGAAGTGAATCCCTTATGGATCTTGATTATTAGCAATAAATGGTCATCTTGTGATAGCGGGGAAGAAGCAATAGTAAATGGATGTGATTGAAATACAGAAATCTGTGGAATGGAAATAAATAAGTGGTTGGATAAGTTGTATTTGAACTTAGAACTATTGAACTTGCATAAAGAATAAGACAAAAACTTTTGGAGTGGTGATAACTTGGAGACATTTGTGTTAATTCTGACCATCATGAGCTCGTTCTCAAGGTTCGTCTCAACGATACATTGGAAACACCAAAGCTTAAACCACCAAGTTATAAGTCGATCGCCAGCGAGACAAATAACAATGATTATGACAAACGGTTTGCAGACATAATGATGTTTGTAGAAAATTGGCAAAAACATGAAGAAACTCATGTGATGAACAAACTTAAATATCTCATAGTATCTTGATCTAACAAAGCTACCAGAAGTCAAAGCGATTAGTAAAAACCAGAAAATCGATTTAAACCCAGTCAATGATCTTGAATCGATCCATGCAAAGTCCCATTTCAAAACATAGACAAACCCACCCATATGCAAGACAGCCATACCAAGGACAAGCCCACCTATAAACTTGTGGAACACAATGATATTCTCATAACTTTGGTTCAGCAAGTAAAGCAGTGGACCGTTCTTCAATGGAATCATATAAAGTAAAGGTAGATTTGAGCCAGCAACAAGCCCTGATCTTAAGGCAAAATTGAAAGAGTCATCAAAGGGAAGTCGGTAAACAAGCACAAATAGATTGATGAGGTAATAGCTGGTGATAATTAATAGATTTGAATTTGTCACAAACCAGGATTTAATTGTGCGGTTTGCTGGAGGTGATATAAGCCAAATTCTGAGTTTCTTGTAGGTCGAATTGGTGATGTGTAAAGATTTGCCATTGGGGTTGTTCTTTGATCTTATTATTTTGTACAGCTTGCAGAGATGATAGATAGCTGAATATATCAAGATCAACCCAATCAGAAAATATTGATAGTTCCATGTTATTCTCTTGGTGAATCCAATATGTTTGTAGATCAGATCTCTGTCTTTCTTAAAAGGATCAGGGATCCTAAAATGTGATGATGGAGATGCTGCTTTTTCATTTGAGTCCATCGTGGATATTTTCTCGGTGGTATTAGAG
Source organism: Waltiozyma chaumierensis (assembly GCA_030566875.1). Classification (NCBI taxonomy): domain Eukaryota; kingdom Fungi; phylum Ascomycota; class Saccharomycetes; order Phaffomycetales; family Wickerhamomycetaceae; genus Waltiozyma; species Waltiozyma chaumierensis. The sequence continues at coordinate 40,882 of JAKUBK010000021.1, read as the reverse complement.
GTATTGGATCAGATCTATTGGTAGATTAAAATACAGTGGGACTCTTAAAGTTGCCAGATCTCGTTGAAATCTTTGATTGAATGGTGGTAAATAATGACACTCATGAGACTTTTAAGAGTCAATACACTTCAATAAATGTATTTGATGAAGATTATATCTGATCCACCCAAGTCCTGTTTTAATTGATCCTATAACTTAGGAATAAAAGCTGAATTAACTTGATCAACTAGTGGAAAAACAGGGTGTTTTTTCAGATTTGTTAGTAATTCGAGGGGCCCAGTTTATCTTTCCCATCAGACCGCATTGTCTGGCAGACAGCTAGTACTGCAGAGTGCACACTTGCCAATTGGCACATTTTTGTTTTTTAATTCAATTCTGCCGAAGATAATTAATAAACACAACGTCATACAAAACCAAGCCGACGTTAATTCTAAGTTGTCAGTTGGAATATGAATTACTTTTTCACAAGTAAGATCTATCCATATCAATTTAATTCTGTGTGGTCTAGACTTGTCTGTGACTGCTTCAGCCTTCCACTCCATCTTTGCATGTAATTTGTACTACACGTGCCACGTATAGTAAATTGTTTATTTTGAAAACGTGATCAAACTTTTTTTTCCATTTCTAATTTGCCCGGCTATTTCTGACAGACTAACATGGAGAAGTGAATTGATCAGATTATGTAATTTTATAATCTTTAGTGCCAGTTGCGCGCGTTATATTTTTTTTAGAATTTTTTGGTGCCTCTTTAGGAAAATATGACCATCGGCCGACAATCAGTGCATATGAGCCCAGCCAGTTAATCTTAGTAACTGAATTATTTCAAAGTAGTAGCTGAAACGTTTCGTGACACTCTGTGATACACAAACTGCCTTGATAAAGTTGCTGATAGTGTTCCAAAAGTGTAACCTTTGATATTCAGTGCTCAGCTTCTGGAATTCCTACTAAACGAACAACAACATAGCCTTCTCCAAGTAACGACATTCTTCAGAGCTGGCCCTGCTTTTCAAAGAAATACTAAAGTCCTTTGTTATTTTAATCCCAGTGAGCGGCTCATCACAGCGGTTCTCTCTGTCTTTACTCACCTTCAACTCTTTCTCTCTTTAATAGAACACCCTTGAATATTCTCTGCTCTAGGTTAAATATGGCCAGTTTCTAAGGTAGAGCTAGCCATCACATTTTAACTATTGAGGAGCCTGTCATCTTAACACCTGTGCTATATTTTCGGTGCCATTAGGCTTACTTCAACTTCAAGAAATTTTAACCGCTCAGCAATTTAACAACAACAACAAAAATAAGTAATAATTCATCTGACATCAAGAGCATGCTAGGAAGACTTCTCAATAGAGGGTTCTCAAGTTTGGACATAACGTCGTCTAGCACAGTGACTAAAGAAGACCGCACGAAACATGACAGAAAGGGAAGTTACACTCCCCAATCCACTGTATTTGCCCAACCAAAGGTCGTTTCGTCATCTCCAATCCCAACAACAGCAACAGACATGTCTCCAGAGACTCCTGCTGTGGTTAACAATGAAGATTCATATTCCAGAACAATATTATACGGCACGCCAAATCATTTCCAAAGTGACTCCTTACTCCCTCAGAATTTCAGAATGGTGGTTGTTCTAGAGAAAAGCGACCTCCTTCAAAAGAACAACAACAACTTGCTCTACGACTCCTCCAAGGACACATACCCTAATTATCAATACTACCAACACCCATCCAGAGCCAACTCTAATAGCAGTAACAATCCTACACCAATACCGCCACCAGCACCAGCTCAAGCTCAAGCTCAAGCTTTGTCTTCCGGAAGCCAGGATATAAGACATCCGTTGAGCCAGTTGAACGAGTTCATGTTTGGTAATGGTCTTTATTCGAACGACTTGAACTTGTCTGATACTGTGAAATTACACGTGCTTCCAAGCTTGCCGCTTCTTAGAAGCTCTGTGTTGATAACAAAATGCTTCTACGTTAGGATTGACAAAAGGGAATCAAGGGTTTCTATTGGACTGGTCATGCCTATTGGTATTGATCGGTTCTCAACTGTTTTGTTTCCAAACTGGGAGACGATCAAGTTCTTCCTTTCCTACATGAAAGGTGCCTTCATGGACAATCATTATAATAAGCAAGTGGGTTGTGTGATGAATGCAGGGAATTTCAACGATATGGCGCGTGTTTTCAAGGGCTTGATCAAGTCCTTGAACAACTTGAATAATATCCCCCGTCTCTTGCCTGGCTTGAACACGTTTGACTCCATGTTGTACAACTGGTGCTTTGAGGTCAATAACTGGATAGAGATGAAGGACGGTGGCAAACTGTGCTTCAGCAATGGGTCCAAGTTCCTAACTGCCCTACTTACCGCCATCAGTGTGGTCAAGAACCAGTTGGTGAACAATGGACAAGCGGATAGGTCTGAATGTACTCGAGTCATAGTTGTTGCTTCTAATCCAGGTGTTGCACAGAAGTTGATCTTCTTGATCTCTGAATTGTTGCCATTTGAACTGGACTACGTGCTTGAACCGGAACAGGATTCTTTCTCTTCAAACACCACTAGGACGACTTCCACAAACTCGATCTCTACGGCTCAACCACTTGATGGCCAATATCAAGGACATCATAGTTCCGTCAACTTGGACACATTCAACAACAGCAACAACACAGGCAGTGATTCAGCACTTACTTCAGCAGAAGAATTGAAAGACTCGGTAGTACCTCTTTCCACGCCATCGTTTACTAAGAAAGGCTGGGAGATTCCGGTTTCTTCATCCAAATCGACATCCATTGAGATTGTGCATTCTAGTTCTGTCAAATCTTCGCCTCTTTCCACTTCCAACTCCATGGCCTATTTATCCTCCAGTTTATCCAATTCGCATTCGTCTATGATTCCTAGCTCTCTCACCAGAGGGTTCCAGCTTCTACAGAATTGGGGTTCTACAGCAGACTCGCCATCCTCCTCTGTCTCATCCACCACTTTCTCAAACCAATCGTTCCCTTCTCCATATAACCAAGAATATGACGACTATCCTTGGACTCCAGCTACTACTATAGGACATCCGACCCCAACAGTGAGCTCGATGCATCCAAGCTCTCTTGGTACATCACAGTTCAACGAAAGGCATATCAGGACATCGAGCATTCAAAGCACAGGCGGTCATTCTCATCGTTCTTCTATCCCTTCAATTTCGAGAAACAATTCATACTTTGACCTCTCTACAGCCAACTCCACTAAGATAAGGAAAGTCAACATTCCAAAACTACCTCATGTTGATAGAAGCTCGTCCACTCTCTACGGTATTGGTCAGACAACAGCGGTAGAAACTGGATTAAATAGCTCCAGAAGCGACAGGTATGCCATACTCAAGGCTGAATGTAAGAGTCTTATGAATAGCACTGTAATGATTGCTTCGTCGGTCGAAATCGACGATAAGGGGACTGCCTACATGGATGTTGTTCTTGAAGATGAAGAAATACAGTATGGGGCTGGCACTGATACTGATACCGCTACATCTGTTTCAATCCGTTCGCCCTTCACGACGTTACCATTGACATGCAGTTACATTAACGAATACGCTCCGGAATTCCAACTCCAGGCTTGTCCTCCTCAGGCAGATTTGGAGAACAAGATCTTGAACTCTATGAAGTTGGACGTGACTCATGGTGGGTTTAAATCAAGTAAGTCCATCGTGATATCTTTGAGGTCTCGTGAGATCAAACAGTTGGGGCTTGAAGTTGGGAGCGGTACTACTGGCCATGCAGGTTATGGCCATGGTGGCTACGGGTCTGTGATCAATGTCACTAATAAAAAGCTCTATGCCAATTCCAAAATAAATTGGAATTTGACTCCAAAGGAGAACTTCAACCGTGTCGATTCGTTGATTGAGGAAATCTTACTTGCTTTCCAGAAGGAGCAAGTTGTCCATAAGGGAGTTGATTTGGAAGATTTGGGTGACGATGTTCGATTCAAGCCGTTTATTAGATTTAGAGAACTTTTGATGAATTTATGATGATGATGATGATGATGATTTTTTTTATTATTTACAGTATTATATAGCCATTGTTTACTGTTTTATCCACAATTAAAATATTAACGATATTGTTAACTCGCTTAATTCTGTTTCTATTTAAGTTCAATAGCAGCTTGCAAGGCATTGACGACACAATCAGGAACACCAGCCCCATTGCCGAAACTCATACCGCCATGGCTCAACTTTCCATCAAAGCCCCTCTGTATCTGAGCTTGGAATTGCTTGGAGAGTTCTTCATAGCCAACATGGAACTGCGGGATACATTGAGGGATAAAGGCAGAGGACAACAAGTGTTCTGTGTTGTCCAAATCAACATTCAATGTCTTCTTAAAGGCTGTCTTCACGTTCAACTGCAATTGTTCTTGCGATGGAACTTTCCCATCGGCGAAATAATGACCACCAAACATCATAGTCACCTTGGTGTAATTCTTCGATGTGTCGTAAACTGCCTCTAAGTTGGTCTCTTCATTGAGATTCTTTGGGTTCTGGAATAATCTAACAGACGACTTCTCGATGTCAGAGTCGAAAATAACACCTAATAATCTCTCAGGGTTAGGATTGCTCAATGGAACGAGGAACCCAAACCCATTCTTTTCTATTATATTGGTTGGGAGGTATATGTTGACAAGAAAGATATCCACGTAGTCCAGCTTGTTGGCGGTGGTGGTTAGTTCAGAAGTCGTAGAGCAATCAGAAACCGATGGATTGATCGACTTGGCTAAGTTGTTAACATTGATGGTCGACCTGACATGATCAAACTTCTCTTCTCCATTGACTAAGATTTCTTCACCAGCCTTGACCAAAGAATAGACTGGAGTGTTTAACTTGAACTGAACGTTTGGATTCTTGGCCAATTCCACCTGAAGGGAATCTGTGAAGGTAGAAAGACCATTCTCGAATAAAATCATAGGGAACTTCTTCAAATAAGAATCCAATTTTATCAAATCGTAGCTATCTGACTTGAACAAAGATTGGTATTGTGGCAAAATTGACTTTGGTTGGGACTTCTCAGAGAAAAACATCCCTTTAAGAACAGATCCTTCCTTCTCTTCAAATTCAACCAATTTTTTCATAGTGGATCTGATACTCAGCTTATTGATATCAGCAGCATAGATTCCATGGTAGATCGCACTAACAATATTATCACCAACTTTCCCATTTGGGAATCTTCTTGATAGGAAAGACTGGACACTTTCATCTTGAGCCATTTCAGGTTTTGGTTGGAAAGGTTCCTTTAAAACACTTGGAATTAACCCCTTAGTTAAATCACTTGAGAAGAACTTTACCATGGATTTGATAGATCCCGAAGGAACCTCGATTAGTTCATCCTTTGGCGACAGCAAGTACTTTCTGTTGGCAATGGAGTCGCTCTTGATCACACGTACCTTATCAAAAAGTCCCAATTTGATCAAGATATCAACCATAATACTTGTTCCTTCATTGACCGCTCTCAATGTTCTTGGACCTTTCTCGACTCTTACTGTCTCGTCTTTGAATTTTAAAAGATCTGATTTGATGTACCCACCAGTATATGTCTCCTTCTCAAAGATTGTGAATCTCAGATCAGGTCTAAGTCTTGATAGGAAATATGTGAAGGTCAGAGAGGAGATCCCAGATCCTATAACACACACTTTAGAATTCTTAGCTAATGACATTGATAAAGTGCAGCAATAATATCCAATGATACTTCTGGAAACAGAAGTGGAGTGTTTTTCTTCCTGTTGGTTTAGTCTTTTAAAAAGATCAATTACAGTTAACACCTCGTTTATCAGACGAAATAGAAATTTCATCATCCCCCAGATCATACGAAATTGCATCATGAGATATAATTCTTTGAAGGAAAAAAAAATGGGAAAAATATTAATGTGCCCGACGTGGGGCTCGAACCCACAGCCTTGAGATTACCTAAGAGTCTCACGCGCTACCGATTGCGCCAGCCAGGCCCAGTAGTTAACCTATTTATTGGCTTGTTTTCCATGTGATTTTAGGAGCTTTTGTAGATGCCATTTTAATCATGTGATACTTAGTAAACTTATCTGAAACAGTCACTTGTAGTTTATGATGCACTTACCAGAACATGAGTGATGTTCAGGTGTTTATCATATTGTAGAATATATACAACCAACCATAAACCTGTCCTAGTACCAACACGTACAGGCGACATAGTTACATATAAGTAGAGGACAATACACACTAAGTGGAGAGAACATACCCATAGGATGATCCTTAACACATGAATACACGCTTATGTCTTACACACTTACCCACACGAAAACAGGCACAAACACATCAAATAATAGCATTGAACAATTTAATTGCCTGGAACTTGAACTTAAAAGATCTTTGAATCAATATTTCGAAATACAACGGCATGTATCAGCTGTTTAGAAAAAAATTAAAGACCTATTTGCAGGAAATCTAAAGCGCACGAAAATGTTTGACAGGAATTTTGCAGGAAAAATTTGGAAACGCCAAATTTGTGTACCAGACTTAAAAATCGCGCATATTTCTTTTTCGCAAAGAATAAGAAAAAAGTGGCATTTGAGATCTGAATTAAAACTTGAGGTACGTCAAAACTTTAAACTCGAAAATGTATTCACAACATATGCGTTGTTTACGTATTATAGAGTGGAATTTATGGGTTGTGTGAGTTACTGAAATAACTATCAATTCTTATAAACACTTCCTATATGTAGTATAAATTGGCATAAGTATAAAATGTGGGGAAAGTGTTCTTATAACATAAAATGTAAAATAATAAATCGTATGACCACCATATTTGTTGTATGACGTATATCGGATAATTACATCCGATCATAGAAGTTGTACCTCGGAATAAACCATAAGTTATATTACGGCTGGCTAACATACTGTAAAGCTACTCTATTCACTGTAACCTTCAATGTATGAAAATGTGTCTTAACTCGAGATTTTCATACCGTTACGTCGAGTTGGTGGACCTCTCTGACTGATACTAATTAACATAACAAAGGCGTTTTGGCCGAGTGGTTAAGGCGAAAGATTAGAAATCTTTTGGGATTTCCCGCACAGGTTCGAGTCCTGTAGACGTCGTTATTTTTTTCCAGTTTATTGAAAAACACCAAGTTTTTCGCTATGAGAGCTGTAGTTGATGTAACACTTACCCACACCAAAACAGGCACAAACACAAGAGTTGAAAGGCAATTTTAAATTAGGCCAAGAACGAGTTGCAGAAACCAAATTTCACTGGCTCAATACTTAAATGTCAGGTATATGGGAGTGATACCTGATGAAGATCCGGGGTGGAGGTTCTAGGCACTTGATATGAAAGGGATTGGCGGTCCGGAACATATTTAAGTAAGTTTGATCGGCTGTCGACGTCGACCTGAAATATTTGTGACTTCTGAGAAACTAGTAGACAACCACCAATAATCAAGTAGTTTAACAAAAGGATATACGAAATACAGGATATACAATTTAGTTGTAAACATTCAGCATACCATCGTAGCCAATCATAGGAAAACTATCCAGACTTCCAGATAGAGACAAAGACATTAAAACATCAAGTTTTGCAGGAAAGGATTCCAATTTTCGCCAAATATTTTCGTTTTCCAAATACCCGCAGTATAATTTTCGTTTTTCGCAAATTCATTTCTCTTCGCACTTTTTTTTTGCAAATTTCGTATTTTTTTACAATTTTTGCCAATTCAATTTTGTAGGATCAGTCATTTTCAAGATCGAATTTCACACCAGAATATTAGCCAGTAGGTGTGAAAAGTTATATAGCATAAAATATGGGAATATCAACGGAATAGTCTTTTTATTATTATTTATGTTTTACTTTAATAAATGTAATTATTAATATCAAATTAAAGGCAATTTTCCAAAATTGTTTGATAAAAATTGTTTGATAAAATTTTCCAAAGTTCATGTCTAATATGAGTTTGGTTAGGTCACGTGAAATTTATGGTTTAGTGTAGCCCAGCATGGGATATCGGATATTAAGGCATAGGATGATTGCTAATGACGTGATTGTCTGCACTGTTACAACCTTGGTATAAAAACTGCTAAGATTCCACACTTAGCACTTACTATGTTTTATAATATTAGCATTTTATTACGGTATAAAGTAGGAGTTATTCGCAACCTACGACTTAATGTTTAAATTTGTACAATTTGCCCTCGACTTTTATAATTAGGCGCTCAGTTCTGATTTGGTTGTCAACATTATGGTTATGCCTATAATACTCAAAAGTGCATCTAACAAAAGATGCTAGAAAAAGCAAAAAAAACAAATAGCTCACTCATGCTGGGGGTCGAACCCAGAATCTTCTGATTAACTAACTTTCTTAGAAGTCAGACGCGTTGCCATTACGCCACACGAGCTACTGGTTGAGTTAAAATATCTCCCGTTTACCTGATTTCGTCCATGAATAAACAGAAAATTTGCACAGTAATGCACATACAAGCTACATTTTACTACAGAATAGTACATATTAGAACATAAAGGTACGTATTTGTGTATAAAGGGACATGAGTGTTTTTCCATATGCAGTGCATTGCAGTATGTAAGGTCTTACAGATTACGTACAGTCAGTTACTTTCTTTGACTTTTATGCTCTTTTGACCATTTGACTACAGTTGGAGTGTAATTTTTTTGCGAAAGCCTAATAAAAATAGAGGTTCGAGATTGTCAGAACCTTTGTATAAGCAATGGTTATTCAATACTGATTTTTATATAATTAATTTCAATATGCAGCGCTCTAATTCCAAATCACAGGTCATGTTAAATTATTCATTCCAGGAGGCTGTGTATTCCCTTTCAGAAATCTAAAATGTACTTATATTATATATATATATTCAAATATTCGAAGAAATACCTGGAAATAACGATCATAGATATAAATGTTATTAAAAATTCACAATATTATATTATAATATATTATAATTTAATTTATTTAATTTATAATTTTTATTTAATTTTTTTAAAAAATTATTTAGGTATACTAGCTAATTTTTGACATGTATTTTTTTTTATATATTAATATTATATATTAATATAATTTTTTTTTATAAAATTTAAACATATAAATATAAATGGCTTTTAATTTAAGAATAGCCATGAAATAGATATTGCTTCCATCAGAAGAATTAGTTACCATGGTTGGAGAATTTTGGAGAGTCAAACACAACTTAATGCCCCAGAATAATTAATCTTTAATTAATTATTGGTGCATGACAGGTTAATTGCAATGTCATATATTCAAATCTTGAGCTACGAAATGGTAGGAGATTAGTACTATCTTTGATTTAGAACTAAACTGCATCTACCTAACAATATGTATAATTTTGAAGCTAAGTGATTTAATCACTCCCTTATTTATCTTCAAATCCCGAAAATTTAGTATTTTCTAGGCGTAATCCAGCTTTTCGTAGACTTCAGATAGTTGGTTATTCCTCAATTGATTTCGGCCCTCGCATAGGATTTGATTTTTATGTAAAAAATTCAAAAATTAGATAGAAATTTAAACTGGACCTCTTTAACAACCAGTCGACTAAAGCGAATTGTTACTATCATCAACCACTGTACAACACATATACATACGCTTTAACACTTATCCCAATCAATCGAAAAAAATTCAGTTTAAATTCTCTCAATCACAACCCCAATATATCCAATGTCTGAAACGCCCACATCCACAAGCATAGAACCAACCAACACACTGTACATCAACAATCTTAACGACAAGATTCCCATCGAACAGCTCCAGAACCATCTGTATGTCTTGTTCTCCACCTATGGTCTTATTGTCCAGATGAATCTCCACCTGAAGATCAAGGGACAAGCCTTTATCGTGTTCAGTGATGTGAACGAAGCCAAATTATCTCTGAGATCTTTACAAGGAGAGAAGCTGTTTGGAAAAGAATTAAAAATAGCGTTCTCTAAGAGTCAGAGCCATTTTGTTGAAAAGACTGCTTGAATGAAATACAGGACAGTTGTTGGGCTATGTACTATGGCTCATAACGTCTATTGGTAAATATCACGAATACGACAAAATCACCTAACAAATCCCTTGAGATTAAGTAGTATAATAATGTAAAAATTTCTTGAGATTAAATACAGATTAGTATATACAGGTATAGATGAGAATGCAGGAATCATCACAATACTATATGATATTATTGTTAACTTCATGCGGTAGAATTTTCTTCCTCTCCTTCTTGGAAGAAAATTCCTAGAGGGTAAAAATCGGTCTGTTGGAACGTGACAATAATGTATGGTAGTGGAGTGAAAGGGGGGTCGTGGAAGATTTCATGGGACATATAAGGGTTAGAGTTAGACTTCAGCCAACACTGGGAATGGTTGCTTCTTTTTCTTGCCCTGATCTCTACGATCATCACTGTCTGGCGTATCCACAACAGTATTGGTCATAGTCTTGGCCTTACCAATACTCTCACCATTACAAATCTTGATGATTTCCTCCTTGTTCAAAGTTTCATACTCAATCAAACCTTGTGCCAATCTCTCCAATTCGACACTCTTCTCCTTCAACATCACCCTTGTTCTGTTCTCGGAGTCCTTTAATAGATCCAACACTTCTTGATCCGCAAGGTCACGCAACTTGGCGGACCAGGATTCCCACTTATCAGCCAGGGCAATTGGACCAACCTTTTCAGACATACCATACGAAGTGACCATGGCTCTGGCAGTGTTGGTGGCATTGCTTAGATCAGATCCACAACCAGAAGTCGTATTTTCAGGACCATATGTAACCTCTTCGGCAATCTTACCACCCATACAGACATCTAATCTGGCAAGACATTCCTTCTTAGTGATGTCAACCTTGTCCATCTCAGGCAATTGGAAAGTGATACCCAAAGCTCTACCTCTTGGCAAGATAGTAGCTTTGTATAAAGAGGTGGCACCTGGTGTGTATAGGGCCATGATAGCATGGCCAGCTTCGTGATAGGCTGTGGCTCTTCTTGTAGCTTCGGTCATAACCATGGTCTTTCTGGCAGCACCCATTAAGATCTTATCCTTGGCCCACTCTAAATGGTTCATATCCACAGCAAGAGCATTTTGTTGGGAGGCATAGACAGCGGCTTGGTTAACCAAATTCATCAATTCAGCCCCGGAGAGACCAGGAGTGCCTCTGGCGATCAAAGTTGGATCAACACCCTTGGCGATTTCAACGTTCTTCATGTGATGCTTCAAGATATCAGCACGGCCACGAACGTCTGGCAAATCAACATTGACAATCTTGTCAAATCTACCTGGTCTAGTCAAAGCCTTATCTAATGATTCTGGGAAGTTGGTGGCACCAATGATAATGATACCTGAAGTTTGAGAGAAACCGTCCAATTCGACTAACAGTTGGTTTAAAGTTTGCTTGGCGTAAGCTTGATCCTTAGGATTACGCTTACCACCAATAGCATCCAATTCATCGATGAAGATAATAGCAGGAGAGTTGGATCTGGCTTGAGTGAACAATTCACGGACTCTCTTAGCACCGACACCAACGTATAATTCATCGAATTCAGAACCAGACATGAAGAAGAAAGGAACACCAGCCTCACCAGCAGTGGCTCTGGCCAACAAGGTCTTACCGGTACCTGGAGGACCAGTCAACAAGACACCCTTTGGTAGCTTACCACCTAACCCTGTGAACTTGGTAGGGTCTTTAAGGAAGTCCACAATTTCTTCTAATTCAGCACGGGCTTCATCAGCACCTCTGACATCGTCAAACTTAACAGTAACAGTGGACATATCAACAGATTTCTTGCTGACTTCGGAGTTCTTGAAAATCGTACCGTTCTCAATTAAGAAGTTGAAGCCTTCCATGACACCGTATGTTAGCAAACCCAAAGGAATCATCCACTTCAACCATTTGGAAACCATGGTCCAAGTGGATTCGGTGATAACAACATGGATTGGTTCGTTTCTGGTCCCAAAGTTCAAGTTGTTCACCGCACCTGAGCCGGATCCAGAAGCACTGGCATTAGCAGAGATATTGGAACCAGAAGCAGTCATGAAGACCCCCTTGGAGGCATTAAGAGCAATCTGTTCAGCTTCACCGGATCTTCCTAATTTCCTCAAAGCTTGGGCGTATAAGTCCGCACATGCTTGAGAAGTGCCGATGTTTGGAGCCTCATAACGATCAACAACGTATTGGGGGTAGTTGGCCTTTAATAAGCTTCTGTAGAATTCAGCTTGAGCATCAGCATTGGATTGGTCAGCGTTAGCGGTTTGTTCCAAGATACCAAGTTGCTTTTGGACGGTTGTAGAAATCGTTCTTAGTGAAGTGAGACGTATACTTCTGGAGACGACTGGACGTGTGAATGGTCTCAGCTGGGCAGCTAAGAGCCTTGATGTTGGTTTAAACATTTCGGGAATAGCCTATGTGTATGTGAGATGAGGGTATTATCAGTGGGCAAGGAATTTAAAAGCGGATGTGAGTGTACAATTTTCTTGAGATGTGCAACACTTGTGATTCAATGGGTTTGAGTATTATATGATAGCTTGAGTGTAAGTGATGAAAGGAATAAATAACAAAAAGTTATCAAACCTGGCTGAGTTGATTTCTTTAAGTTATGTTTATTTCTCAGTGGCGTAGATATTCGTATTTGATTCCTTTACATGACGTTTCCATCAAACGTCGGGGTTCGAACAGGTTGGGTCTTTTTTTTTTCGCGGAAAAAGGAAAATTGCAGGTTTGAAAATCGTCGAGTCTTCATTTTTTGATGAAAAGTGGACTTATATAAGCAATCTTATCACGTGCTATGATAGTAGGGGTAAATTATAGGAGATAACAAATCAATTATAAATTATTATTATTATTATTACTAGTAAACCATATACAACTACCGCTAAACAATTTACAATTCAGGATCAATTTCCAAAACAATCTTACCTTGAGACTTGTGATCAATGATAGTGTCGATGGTTTCTTGGAAGTTATCCAAGCCCTTAACAACCTTGTTGATATTGACCTTCAACTTACCTTCTTCGAAGTACTTGACAGAGAGATCATACCAAGTACCATGTTCAATGGCAGAGAAAGCATAGTTGAAACATTTTGGGAAGATGAACTTCTTGAAAATACCACCCATCTTAAATGGGTTAATTGGTTTAGTGTAATCGTACACTTCATCACCCGCAATTGTGACATAACCTGAGTTTTCAGACTTTGGCTTTAAGTATTGATCTATTGTGGAAAAGAATTCACTGTTACCAACACAATCAACAATGATATCTAACTTTTCACCTTGGAACTCTTCTTCAATGATCTTAGCAACTTGACCTGGTGTATCACCCTTAGTGTAATCAACAATGTAATCGGCACCGGATTCCTTACAGTATTCAACAGATTTGGAGGAGTTGACAGAGATAATAGACTTGACATTGAAATGTTGTCTCAGCAATTGGATGGCATACGTACCAACAGAAGTGGCACCACCAATGACCAAGGCTCTAGTGTTCTCCGTTGGTTTGTGGTGATGTGTGAATAAAGTCCAGGCAGTACCTAAGACCAAGTTGAAAGAAGAAGCTTCGTTCAAGGACAAGTTCTTTGGAACCTTACCAATGTTCAGGAACTTAGTAATATCAAGCTTGACGTATTCGGAGAAGGAGCCGGCAATGGTTTGGTAAGCTTCAGCATCCAAGATACCGGAGATTCTATCTTGTACCTCAAACTTATCAACAGCAGATCCTTTAGCAACAACAACACCTGAGAAATCTCTACCGAAGTACTTCTTGGAACGACTGAAGAAAAGATATGGATGTGTCGTGAAAAGAAGAACATCAACTGGGTTAATGGCGGCAGCTGCAACCTTGACAACAATTTCATGTTCTTTCAGAGCATCAAGATCAATTGTGGCTTCTTCTAGAGCCAACGGTTGTTTATAATGGTAAGCAAGTTCTCTAAATGTGATTTTATTCTCAGACATGGTGATTCGTGAATATAGAGTTGGGGAAGAATTGCTAATATTAGTTAAAACTTGAATATACGTTTAAACTCTGAACTTGTCCTAATACTTATAATATTATTTTGGCTTCTTTTTTTGTTTGTTTTTGTATCAATTGGTATGTAATATTACTAATTCACATCCTAATACTCGGATTTAATCGGAGTGTTTTCAAAACTGTTCGGCGCACTTCATATTAGTAAGATTTTCCGACTTTTAACGGAATTATTATTCCATGGCCCGATTCGCCTCCTAGAACACGTGACCTAACTGTCTGATAATCTTGAAAAACAAAGGGATGACAGGTTCTACTGGGTTTGCTAAAACACACAAAAGATCGAATATCCCAAGCTATAATTACAAGGCTCTATCTGGCATAAAAGGGACAATTAATTATCAAAGTAGAAGATGAGTTATTTTCTGCCCAATCCCTGCCTTCTTGGAATAGCTCTCACAATCTCAACACATAATGGACCACAATTGGTTTACCATTATCCACCAAGACCCAAAGTTTATGACTACAAGGCAACACCATTCAGTAGGGATCATGAGCTCTTAGACCCAGCAGACGATTCTAGTGATGAAAGTGATTATTACTCAGATGAATCCGATTATGATGATGATGATGATGATGATCTTGAAGGTACTGGTGATTCCCCCGAAGGAAATGAAGGGTTAATGAACCACAATAGAAACAAACCAGCCAATTTCATCTCTGGACAAAGGCTACTGGATATTTTAGACGAGCAAGATAAGAGACGCCAGGCCAAGGATATGAGACGTGAGAAACGAAGACTGCATGCAAAGAAAAATTCCACGGCTTCTATAGGAAGTGGCGCTGGTCTTTACCAACGAAACAACTCGATGGATCCAAGTGTTCTTATGGAGAGTTATGGCTTGGCCAATGAATCACGCAAAGTTTTTGGGTTTGATCCTGAGTTTCTCTGTGAGGTGGTCTCTCCTTCAAGACAGTTGTGTAATTCGAGGTTTGAGTTCACTGTTGATGACACTTGTTTTCTCGGTTTGCCAATCCATGTCAACGAAGACGGACTGTGGAGATCTAATCGTCAGAAGAGAGATGTCCGGTCCAAACACTCCACCAATGCCTCAAACACAGGCTCTATGAAGAGCAAGAAGAGCGGAAGTCAGTCAGAGGCTGAAGAAGATGAAGAAGAAGAAGAAGAAGAAGAAGATGATGATGATGAAGAAGAAGAAGGAACAAGAGAAGGCTCAGTAGTGGAGGAGGAGAAGGCAGCGGCAGAAGACAGTGAACAGAACGAGAACACCATGTCAATGTTCCACGTTGTCTTTGTGATGAATCCACCAGTTGTTGAGTACGCGTACAGAGTCGACGAGATGTTCCACTATGTAATTTCAAGATTATCGTTGGTGTTAAGATACGAACAAGCCAAGTCGAACTTCGTCTGGAACGAATCACAGAAAATCTTGAAGATCAAAGAAACCAACGAACATTTATCCCTCAATCAACTATACGGGAAACTGATCGAAGAGTCCTCGTTAGCCAATGCCTTGGCCCAATGCTACGACTCGATCTCCACCTCACAGATCGCCAACTTGGAAATCAACGACAAGCTCATCTCGTTACAAATTCCCTTGAAGAACACCTTCAGATCGTTGCTACCTAAAACAACCCCTACACTACCAGGGTCATACCTATCGTCCACGCTCAACTTCATTGACACAGAAGATGACTTCAAGGACAACAAAGATGCCAGCAGTGAGTACGTTGACGACGAGAACATGGGCTTCATGGCTCTGCTACTCCTTGATGACCCGGAGAAGATCATCACTGATCTAAGGGCAGAGCTATCCCTACCGTTGTCCAAATTCATCAGAAGCATCAATCCTATGATGTCCTTGAGCAAGCTCTCAACAAACTCCCAATTGGATCTTTCACAAGTCATTTCATTCTCCAAGCATCTTATCTATTGGAGAAGAGCCAGGTGTATCATTCCACTGCACACAAAGTCGGTTTTCATTGTTTCTCCAATGGCTCCAATGCAACAGCTTGACACTAACAGCAGTCTTTTCAAACAAGAGTTTCCATCACTACCATCGTTAGCAACGTTTCTTTCCTTATTATCAAACTCCAAACCTCGCCAATATGCTGCAATTATCCCTAGTAAGGATCACAAGGACATATACCTCGATGCTCTTGCTTGGTTACTCAGACATGGCTATGTCACCCAATTGTTAACCTTTGTCTGGATCAGGGTCTCCAATAGCATTAAACTTCAAGTGGAGGAGGAAATGGAAAAGGAAGGGTTGATCAAACGTAAGGGAAACGCCCATAAGTTCAAGGATATTGCTGTCGATAACACCGGTAAGGCGACAGAAACCAAAGCTAACGAGAGAGTGAAGAGCTATATCAATGGAAAAGAGGTTCATATTGAGGAAGATGACGAAGAAGAGGAGATTATTCTTCTTGATCCAGAAAGAGCCACTGCTTTGGAGAGAAGATGGATCGGTAAGATTATAAAGTCTTTAAGTGTCACTTCTCCGGAATTGATCCCATTATTCAAGCAAGTGTTAAAATATTTTAACGGCAATTATCCAATCGAATTGATTGTTTTCAAAGAGGGCTTGTCAAGACATGAGCTCAAAAAGTTGTTACATTGCATCTCCGCTAACATTACTTCTGTGAAGCATTGGTAGAGTATTCGTGTGTTGTATATACAGCTAACGAGAGCCATTTATAATTGAGTCATATAATACTCTCGAGTCTCAATAATTAATCATATACAATGTATCTCAGTTGTTTGTACTCACTTGTACACTCAGCCACAATATAGCTGGAATACTACTTTAAAAGAGAATACAATTTCATATCAAATTAATAGTATATATACTTCATGCAAACCCACTCTTTCTCTTTTTCTTCTTCCCCGAATTTCTTTGAGATTGAGACGAGATACCACCAAAACCTGCTTGAGAAGAAGAAGAACCAATAGCAGCACGTGTTTGACTTTGAGAGTCGTTGACCGAAGCTTGGCTTGATAGGAAATCTCTCTTCCTAGGTTTAATCAGACCTTGAGAAGACACCGACTTTTGCGATGAAATTCCTTTAGAGATTTGTGATGGCATAGGAGAAGAGTGGGAAGAAGATGGTTTCTGTGATTGTGTGACTCTGATAACTGGTTGTGAAAACGCATCTGTTTGCGAGTTGAATCTCGAATGACGTTGACTCTTAGGTCCACTGCTTATATTTTCACTTTCATCCACATCATATTCTTCATATTCGTTGTCCCAATCTGCAAGAATATTTTGAAGTTTATCAGAATTCGTGGAATTTCTAACAGATATTAGTTCTTTGCGTTCTCTTGATGGATCTAAGACGGTTCGAAGTGATAGTATCAAATCCCTGGTCAAAATAGCTCTATCTATTTCTTCAGTATTTGAATAAATATCCTGAATGGTTTGTGAAAGTGTTGCAACATCCATGTCTCCAGTTTCCCCCTTGAAATCAGCGACTGGAAATAAAAGCGAGAGATGTTTTGAAAAAGAGTAGAAATCCAACTCGCTGTTTTCACAATGCTGAGCCAACTGGTCCATGATCTCTGCATATTCATCAAAGTCAAACACATTTATAGGAGTTGTTCGTTGAAGAAGATCGAATGGCATTTCATCTTTGGAAATACGTAGATTCTGGGTATATTGAGCCAGTAACTCAGCTGTCGATTGTTCTGTCTCCAGTTCAGGGTTGAGTTTGGGTAGGTAACTAAAAGCCTTTGCTATTCGTTTGAATAAAGCAGCGTTTCTAAGACCGTATACATCTTTTCTTGACAATGAGTTGTAGAAAGGATCAACTGCGTTGCTTTCACTGCCAGACTCTGAGGTAGGACAGGATTTATCAACAATTTCCAGATAACATGGCTTGTGGCTGAGTATTTCCTGTGTCAGTTGGAAATCCGTAGTAAGTTTGAACAAAGTGATGGATGTTTCCTCCACTTTATTCTCATCGTCATCATCTTCGTATTGGTCTTCTTCTGAACTCTGATTATATTCTTCCCCATCAATTGAGTTTTTGTCTTTGTCGGATACATTCATATTCAGAGCCATATGGAGACTCAAAGCATCACCGTCTCCAGAAGTTCTGACCATAACTGGATCATGCAACATAACAGGAAGATCGTTGATAAATTGGATCTGATAAATGAAAGCTAAGGGATCCATAGATGAAAACACCATAATGTAGTTGATATCCTTGATCGACTTAGTAACAAATCTAAGAGAAGGGTCGGTGGAACTCAGGAAATGTAACCACGCTAGAGATCTTTTGAACCCGGCTTTGACATCGATCAATATCAGCTCTCTTGAAGTCAACAGAAGCCCATAATTATCATCGGTGTCAAGCGCAGTATAGTCTCTGAAAACAGACCAACGACCCCCAGATACCAGCTCAGTGACCTCTTCAGTCTCTAAATTGACTTTCTTCACTGCGATTCTTGAGATCAATAATAACTCGTTGGCATTATCAAGCCACTTAATTCTTTTGAACTTCGAGAGATCTTCAAAGTCCAACATGACACCCTTATGGAGTTTGATGAAAGTCTTGTAATCCTTGGATATCTTCAATACGTGCCAGTTCCCCTTAGAATCGATGACAGCACATCTGTTAAGCTGATATGGATCCACAGCAACATGTGAGAATTCAAACCCATGGAAATCCTCACACTTGAAATGATTGAAAACCTTTAGACGAAAGCTAAAGTCTGCAGAAATGACAACGTGTATCAAATATAGTGAGCGTGCAGTTCTAACCAAGATATGCTGGAATTGTAACTGGTAGATGGCATTGGTGGAGTTTCTAAATGTTTCGATCTGCCGTATCACGGAGTCCAGCCTCATTTCACAACCATGTGGTGTAACATGAGGGAGGTATAGCTCTCTTTGGTAGTCTTCCTGACTGATGGTTGATTCTTTGTCTATATTTTGGTCTGAGTTGCTGTTGTTTCCGCTCTCCTCCTCCTTGTCCTGTTTGATGCATTCATCGTACGTCAACACACCTGTCTCTCTTTCTAATAATCTTACTATAAGAGTGTCACCAATAGCCCCCCCGGAATAAGTCAGAACATCACAGGCGCCATTTTTCTTCTTGATTTTTGTGTGTTGCAAAATGTCTCCAACAGAAGGATCATAAATCAGCTCTGAATTTATCAACTCTGCATCATTCTCGTCTTCAATTCCAATCAGAACAGCAGATGGAACATCACTGAGAACCATCGAGTTCTTATTATCCCTCTTCATTTGTTCCTGTGTGAGTTGTACTGAAGAAGCCTTCTGTATTTCTACGAAGGAATCCTTCACGATATGAAAGTCATGTCCTTGATTACGACCTCTTGGAAAATGCCATGGTTTATCATCACTGTATTGAGAAAGGTATAAATTGGGCCCGTTTGTACCATATGTGATCTGAGCACCAAGACCCTCCTTTCCTGGCCACATGGGGAGTAGTGATCGGTAGGTGGAAACCTTGTTGATCTTGTAGAAAAGGGTTAATCATAGTTTATTGTTTGATAATTTGCAAATTTCCAATCTAAAAATATTAGGCGCGGAAGTCACGTGTAAGAGCTTCCCATGTTAAAGATCGAACAATGCCACAGATAATATTGAATTGTGATTCTCAACCGACAAAAATAAAAATAAAAAACAGTTTTGATATATATACCCATAATATGATCATGGGAAAGATTATAGCGAGACAGAAGGATTTATTGAGCAGTAAATAACTAAACCATGTGCAGTACTATATATATATATATATATCGTTAAACGGATGAAACCGATATAGATATTTAGGACACTGAATTGAATATTGTATCTCGTCCGATAGTAAGAAGATATAATTCCATATTAAAAGTTAATTGGGTGGTCCTAAAAAGCCTTAAAAACTTTATCTATCATCTCATGTTTTTATGAAAGCCATAATAGAAAAACATTAAATTATGAAAATCTGGAATCATCACGTGTGGGTCACGTTTTATATAGGGACACAGTTGCTTAAAAGGAGATAACCATTTCTTTCAATTAGGCCGTGTGGTCTAGGGGTATGATACCCGCTTTGGGAATAAGACATTATTCATTGAACAATTTCTACACTCAAATATGCGGGTGGCCCGGGGTTCAAATCCCCGCTCGGCCCTAATTATTATTATTTTTTTTTAATTTTTTTCTTTTGCAAATAATCATATAATTTATCATTATATAAGCAGTCTGGAATTTCGAGTTAATTCCTTCTAACGCGAATATGGCCTAAATGTGGGGTAAGGAGTAAGTTAGTAAGTTACCTTTTTGCCTTTCGGGAAATGGTGATCACTGATAAATGTTCACCCGCATAATATTGCTCCAACTGAGATTTGGCATAACTTTCTTCCAGCGGCCAAATTGTTACACTGATCTGAATCCAACAAATCCTTAATTATTACTGCAGTTAGTTCAAATATGTATATACCGATGAGGAGAAAATTGGGACAATGATCTTCTGCCGAGGTTAACTTTCCACGAATTAGTGCCAGAGGTATCGTTTGAAAGTGGTTTGGGTTTTTGTTATAAATGATTTTACATTTCCTCATGATAAACTATCTAACCCAAGAGACAAGTATATTGTCTTCAGTAATTACTTATTAAATATAAATGTCGCCACAAACAACAATTACAACAACCAACTCGACTGCCACTGTGCAAACAGACATTGCTCACAGTCAACACGAAGATGCTTACGGATCTTTTCTTGATACCATTCCAAATTTGGAGAAGTACAGAGAGAAGGATGGTAGCTTAAACTATGCTGACATTTACCAAAAGGAATTTCCATTGAAGTATATTCCCCATGAAGAGAAACAGGCTCTTCCTTTGCCAAACTCAGACAAGAAGGGCTACTCCTCCGTCTACAGACATGCACACTCTGTCAAGTCTGGTGCCTTGTTCAGTAGAATCGATGACAACTTGGATACTCTATTGAAGATGTGTGACTATGCCCTAAAGAGGTACAGCAAGCTAGACTCGCTTGGTAGAAGAGAATTCGTCAATGGGAAATTTGAGAACAAGTTTACTTTCAGAACCTATGCCGAAATCGAAATCTTGAGAGACAATCTATCCAAGGGTATTAAGTCTATCTTACCAGATTATGCCAAGAATGAGGAACATATCGTTTCACTTTACAGTTTCAACAAACCAGAGTGGGTTATTGCTCAATTAGCCTCTCAGAAGTTAGCTATTCCAACAACATCTTTGTATGACACGTTAGGTCCACAGACTTCCAAGTACATTTTGGACTTCACCAAATCCGAGATTCTTTTCTTATCCATTGAAAACATTATGAAAATTATAAAGATTCAAGGCTCAGAAGGGTTACCTTTCTTGAAGTACATGATTTGTATGGATTCTTTAACTAATCATTCAGGTCTTGTTCAATTAGCCGCCAGACATGGGTTGACCTTGATGGATTTAAACCAATTGGCTGAGATTGGTAGATTATCTCAAGACAATTCACCAAACCGTGTTCCTAATCCTAAGTCTCTTCTTTGCCTTTCATTCACTTCCGGAACCACAGGTAATCCAAAGGGGGTTGAAATCACCCATGAAATGGCCACAGGTGGTCTAGTTTATACCTTGGCTCATATTGAGAAGGATATTCCAAATAAAACCAATCCTAATGAACAATACAGAACCTTCTGTTTCTTACCATTAGCACACATTTATGAATTGATGACCACTTTCTTCTCATTCACCAACGGTAACCAAATCGGATTCCCACATGAGCCTTCTCCATTGACCTTAGTTGAGAATTTGAAGATCTTCAAACCACACATTGCTTGTTTGGTTCCAAGAGTTTACAACAAGTTTGAGAATGCCTTGAAGGAGAATTTATCTGGCGGTGGTGTTACATCTGCCGTTGTCAAGTCTGTGATCAGAAAGAAGGAAGAGAGAGTCACGCATAATGATGGCGATGCCGGACATATGGCCATTGCTGACTCCTTGATCATTTCTAAGCTCAGGGCTGCTTTGGGGTTTGACAATGTTTCGTTTGCAATCAGTGGTTCTGCTCCCATTGGCGTTGAGACTATCAATTTCTTGAAGGCTGCTCTAAACATTGGGTTCAAGCAAGGCTATGGGTTGACCGAATCCTTCAGTGGGATTTCCATTTCACAATCGTATGAGAATGTGATTTCTTCAGGTCCACCAGGTATCTCTACGGAAATCAGATTGAAGGATATCCCAGAGATGAATTATTACACTCATGATCCACAGACAGGTAAGGAGTATGCTACACCAAAGGGTGAGTTGCAATTACGTGGGTCCCAGTTATTTCCAAGATACTACAAGAATCCAAAAGCCACAGCCGAAGCCCATGACGAAGATGGTTGGTTCAAGACCGGTGACGTTGCTATGATTGACGAAAGAGGCCGTATTCATATCATTGACCGTGTGAAGAACTTCTTCAAGTTATCTCAAGGTGAATACATCAGCGCTGAAAAAATCGAGAACATTTACACTTCCAACAATTACTTTCTTCAGCAGATTTTCGTTCATGGTGAATCCACTCAGAGCTACCTTGTTGCCATCATTGGTATTGATCCTCTGAACTTTAGTAAGATTGCAGCTAAATTGAAACTTGGTAGAAACTTGAACATCCACCAACAGCTTGAGAAGATCAACAGTTCGAAGGAGATCAGACGCCGTTTACTGGAGATCTTGAACAACCATGTTAAGGACGAGTTGCACAGCTTCGAAAGACTTTACAATTTCAGACTATACATTGATCCTTTGAGTGACTGCATGACTCCTACTTTCAAGACCAAGAGACAACCGGCCTTGGTTAAGTTCAAGTCTGTCTGTGACGAGTTGTACAAGGAAGGTAACTTGATCAAGGGCTCCAAGTTGTGAGGCGTCTTATTATTAGCTGCCACGTCTTTGTTTACGAATATAATTTATGATTTTTTATGATTGAGTTTGTACATAGAAGAAGAGAGAAAGTATTACAATTAGATTGTTTAATATTAAACAGAAACAAAAGATATCTGTTCATCTCCCAGTGACAGCAGGTGGAGGATTGTTAGAGGTTTTTTTACCACCAAACAACTTACCAACACCCCCAGCAACAGACTTAGCTCCCTTAACTCCACCTCCAACAGCACCTCCAACAACACCACCAACAACTTTACCACCAACGTCCAGACTGCCGCCAATCACCTTACCACCAACGTCCAAACCAGCACCCAAACCAGTACCGATGGCATGGAGACCAACATCACCAATGTTAGTGGTGATGGAGTTGACAGTGACGATGTAACGAGGTCTGAAGGACGTTCTGACAGTCAAATAACCGCCATTTTCACCATGCGGACCAACAATTGGTAACTGGTGCATTTGTGGGCTCATTGGGTCGATTTCTGCAAGTTCCAAGTGAGTTTCACCAAGGGAATCGTCAGAATTACCGAAATCCCAGTCCATAACTGAGAAGCGAAGTTTGGTGTTGACTCTGTTACGGATCTCAATGGAGGTCTTCTCATTCCATGTTGGGTTCAAAGTCTTCTTAATCTTTTGGGTCTTGAAGAAGTGCTCGGCGGAGTTGTTGATAGACACCTTGACAAATGGATCAGACTTCCCGTTGGAATCGGCACTGAGCAAATCACTACCACTAACAATGTCCAAGTCCAAGGTACCAGAGTTGGTGATGGAGTCCGACTGTGGGAGTTGCTCAACGTCCAATGGGATCCATTGGGTCTGAATGTGGATCCTGTTGTTACCAAGACCAGTTAGGGTTAACTGGTTAGGCTCATAGTAGGAGTTCTTCAAGAGGTTCAACACTGGAATGGTGGACTCGGCAATGGCAGTGGCAGTTCTGTTGGCGTATGGATCCTTCACCAATCTGATCGTCACTGTGGACCATTCCAATTCTTTGATCAGACAGTCACCAGTGTTTGGAACCGTCACGGATTTGTGTTCAATCTCAGGAGAAGTGTGGTCGGCATAGCCATGGTTGTCAAAGAAGAATTGGAGATAGCAATGGACGGAATGGTACTCACCGGAAAGAACAGTATACACGAACAACCCAGTTGGACGTTGGATCAATTCGTTCAAAGTAAGAAGCTGCTTCTTGTTGTCCACAAAATCATCGTCATCGTCATCATTTTCTTCTTCTTTTTCAGATTTCTTCTTTGTTTCAGTAGCAGCCTTGGACTTGTTGGCTTTGTCGTCAGTGACAACAGCTTCTTCCTCTAATTTCTTCAGCTTCTTCTTATTCTCCCTATCCAGGTCTTCTTGGATGTCGTCCAAAGTCTTAACAGGCAAAACAGGGTAGAAGGACAAAGCATACGTAACAATACCCTTGGCACCCTTCTTCTGCACCAATCTACCAGTACGTAGCTCAGAGTCAATATGAGTAAGGTAGTTACCTTGCTCGTCTTCTTCAATCACTTCAGAAGTCTTGATGTTGAAGGCTCCTAAGGTGCGATCAATCCCATTCTTTTGAGCATCCATAGCCTCAATGGTCAATCTTTGGTTAGGAGAGGTGACAGGAATGTAGAGAGCTTCATTGAAAACAGGGTCAGTGGATTCAGGAACAAAATCGGTTCTTGCTTCAGGCGTACCGTTGACCAAAGCACGGATGTAGGGTCTTAAAGTGCCGAACTTCTTGTTGTCCAACAAAGATTCAGCCTTATTGATCAGGACACGGACAACACCAATTGGCTCCGTGTAACCACCAACACCGGAACCTTCTCTTAAAGCAACAGATTTCCAAAGAGCAGAGATCTTGAACTCACCTTCTCCCTTAGTGAACGGGATCCATTCGTTGTTGACTTCCGTACGATCAATCAGATTGTTCAAAGATTGGATCGAGGCTGCAAGAATCTTCCCTTGAGCATCCTTGACCAAGATCTTCACCTTGGCCTTCCGACGATCCATGATAATGGTCTCCAACGGAATGTTGATCTTTGGTTGGTCATTCTTCTTAGCAACGGCTGACTTCTTGACCAACTCATCGTTGAAGTAGAGTTCAGTGGAAGTCGAGACAGGCTTTTCTGGATCTTCTGGATTCTTCAAGCCTCTGATCTCGGAAAGCTCAAGCTTAGTCAACCCGGTGTTCAAAGAAGGTGGCGGCTGAGTAGAACCGTCTCTCAACTTAGTTTCTTCCAAAGTTGGGAAGAATTCATAATCGAAAAGCAATTGGCCAACAGGCTTGGAGTTTCTTAGGAAAGTTTCAACGTTGTTCTTCGAGAACCCCTTACTGGTCATCTCATTCATATCGATTTGCAAAGACCCCAAATTAGTGTCCTTTCTATCGTCATTGTAATCCCAAGCCTTGATAATCAAAGGCTCACCAAAGGACTGGACTAGAAGATAGACAACCTCGTCCCATTGTGGATCACAAGTGTCCAAAATGGTCTTGGTCTTAGCCAAATCGGCCTGGGCATGATACTTGAAGGTCAAGTATGGATCAACAGTGTTGCCTCTAACCTTATCAGCAGCTTTCAAGCCCTTGGCAGCCTTGATTCTGACACACAAAACACCAACAGCAGTCTTGGAACCCGCCAATAATTGAGGAACATTCAACTCGAAGGAGAAAGGAGTGAAAAGTAGATGGCCCACAAACACCTTGACCATATCGTTCATGAATTTGAAAAGACCTGGAATGGCCAAGATTTCCCAGTTGAAGACAGTCTCACCTAAAAGTTTGGAGATGAAATCAAATTGCGGTGGTTCCATCAAAGTGACATTCACCGTTTCAATATGTGGGAAAGATGAAATCATCTTCAATCTGATACGGGCCCAAGCTTTAACCTGGACATCTTCAACAACAACGGGGATAGTGATACCGAATAACTTAGCCTTAACGACAACTCTTTGATTAACATAGTTTTTCAACTGTTTAGCGGTAGCATCTGCATTTGAATGAGGAGTGAAGGAAAACCCCCAATCCATCACAACAATGTCATCTTTAGGAATGTCCAAAGTCTTGACGAAATCAACTCTTGGTGGCTTAGTACCAGCGGTGAATTGATCGATCCAAATAGCCTTGATGAAAGCCGGAATGGCTTCCTGTTCAGCAACAATTGGGTTGACTTGCTCAGTGACCATATGAGAGATAGAAGGCTCCAAGTAAACCCAGTACTTTTCAAGAAACGTGTTCATCCAATCCATAGTTTCTCTATCATCTTCGATTCTCTTGACACGGAACTCCCTATGGATTTCATATCTCACATTGAAACGGTGCTTCTTGATAGAAGAACGATAGTACATAGACACAGCCACAACAACAAAGAAAACAGGAGCAATCGAGAACCCAAACCAGCCAACGATATACGATAGCAACCCAGCACCTATTATGGCACCAACATTATGATACCAATCCCCGTATAACCAATCCGGAATGTAGGATTCCAAGGTAGTAGGAGTGGAAAGATCAGTCAATTCATCTTCAGCAGTCAAGGTATCCTTTTCTTCCCATTCTCCAATTTGTTTCCAGCCAACTGAAGAAGCAGGAACAGGTTCACGAATAGAAGCACGAGCTAATTCTTCAGCCTCTTTGATTTTGGAAGCGTCAATTGATTTGGATTCGGGGTTGGACACAACATCTGTGGCTTTGTTCACAACATCAGCTTGTCCTGCGACTGGTATTGTAGTAGGGTCATCTGGGAGTAACAGCTCCTCTTGCTAAGGGGCAATAATTTGTTAGTGTATTGGTTGATTGGTTAGTTGTTTCGAAAGGAAATTGGAACATACTGTAGACATTTCGACTAATAGAACAAAAATCAGTTGAACAATAATTTGATCCTTTGATCGAAGAATTTAAGAGGAATTGAGTTCCAGTAATTGTATTATTAAGTAATAGAACCTTAATATTGAGAATTAATTATGGATATGTTTCTTGTCTATATGTGGTACCTGATTATTGTATGTTTTTTTTTTTTTTTTTTATTATTCCACAATTTGTCTTAACCTGTAACTTCGTTTGGAAATTTCATTCGGTTGTTGCGTCTACCAACCTTCTATACATACCGAATTATTAACTGGTACAGCAGGTAGAACAAAAAATCGTATAATTTCTATGGATTTCCAAATAAGGCAATACTCGCGGCACTTTATGTACTATTTACCAACCCTAGTAGTTGTCCTGCCAAAGAATGTCGGGTAATGTGTCCTATTATACTCAAAAGATGTGTGGATGTTACTTGTTTAGAAAAAAGAAGAAAAAAATCTGAATATTGGCCTAATTAGGAATGTCCGCGAAATTCTATTTTTTGAAGAATTAGGCGCGCATCATCTACTCCGCCAGGGATATAGACGTTTTATATGTAATAAATATAGTTATCGTTCAAAAGATCTGATTTATTCTACACAGCCAAACGTGGTTTTGTTTATCCAGAGGCTTTAAAAAAAGAATCTCAAAACTATCAAAGTTTAGACAAAGATAGATAAGCTGCTCGTTATTGACCCAGATAAGATTACTTTGCAGAAAGCACTATCAACACACATTCGTTAAACATCATAGTCTTTAATAGGATCAGATTTCAAACTTTTCAAACATTAATCAGACTAGCTCGACTCCATTTTCCACAATAAATACCAGAATGCAGCTACAAGCCTTATTTCTTCTCCTTATCTCACCAAATGTTTGGGCTCAAGTTAACATCGGTACTGAACTGATCTCCGTTGCCACAACCTACGCACCTATCGAAACTACCTTTGCCACAGGTGCTCTAATCGACACAGATGCTACGGCCACACCTCCAACCACTGTTGCTGGTGTTGCCACAACTGCTACACCAGGAGTTGTTGCTGTTCCTGGCACTGGCGTCGCTACTACCACTACTACACCGGGAGTTGCTGGTGTTCCTGAAGCTGGGGTCGCTGCTCCCACCACTACTCCAGGCGTTGCCACTATTCCTGGTGCTGGGGTCGCTACCACCACTACTACACCAGGAGTTGCGGGTATTCCTGCAGCCAATGTCGCCACTACTTCATCAACTCCAAATGGTGCTGCCGCTGCCACCACTACTATTAACACAAGCAACCCTAAAACCACCTTAACTTCAAAAGCAGGGGCACCAGTTGCTGCCAGTACCACAACCAGTTCCGCTAGAACAACAAATGGTGCTGGTATCGCAACCACAACATTCAACACTTTCTCCCAAGCAGGGCTAGCATCTGAAGGTCTTTCAACCACAGACGACTCTGATACCAGTGATGAAAATACTTCCAATACGGTAACTCTAACAGGTGCCATGACTTCAGTTAGTATTGGACCAGGTTATGTATCCACTATTGGAGCTTCTGGTTCTATTATGGGACCATCCGCTTCTTACCATTTAACTAATGCAGGTGTTAAAGCTCAGAATAACCGCAGTGTTGGGTTGGGATTCTTCCTGGGTTCCTTCTGGCTTATGTTTGTTTAGATTTTTATATATATATATATATATTAAATCCATGTTCAATTTCAACTACAGCTAAAGCCTAAACTGGCAGACTTATGTACTGAACCCCGCCTAGGAATGCAGATATGCACCAGATGCATGTACCCGCATGTCCCACAGAATTCCAGGTACTAATTGATACGCCAAATTGAACTCTTAATGGTAATTAATGTTATGATTCAGATTTATATTGAGCAAAACACTGACGTTCATTTACTCTAAACATCCATATCCATAAATCCTTGGAAATCCAAAGAGTCCCCAGCAAGAGATTTCAACCAAACAGCCTCACTTGATATTTCTTTCCATAATTCGTTCTCTGAAGTATTTTCCAGATTCAAGAAATCATCATGTAATAAAGTAGTCAACACATCTGGGTTGAAATCCTGAGAAGAATTAGTCGTTGAATTAGAATTGGAAGAATTAGTACGATTAATTTGAGGAAAGTTAGCAGCACTAGATGATTTTGTTGAATTATCCGGAAGTGGATGGAACTGTCCATGGTGTTGATGATGATGGTGGTGATGCATAAATGTTTGCAATTGTGGTTGTAATAATGGTGAGTTTTGAACATGTGGCTGTAGTGGCTGAGGATTGTCGAAATTCTTCAATCGTTTTGGATCTGATGAATAAACTAAGTCCCCATCCTCTAAAGAATGTTTGGATCTTAAAGACGATTCCACTGGTTTTGGATTCATGGAGGACTTTTGATAGCGTTGACTGGCTGGAAGTAACGATTCATTGGAATTCACCGATTTTCCTGGCTTTCCCAAGAGTCTTGAATTCTCTGGACTCTCTTCTAATACAACTTCAGATTCCCCTAAGGCTGGGTTTGGAACAGGAATGATAACACCATCTTCATGTTTTCGGATTAATCCTTCCATTATACCGTTGAAGTCTAAAGTTGACATCAACTTCAACAACTGCACTCTTCTTAAATTGGCAGGATGGTTTCCCAGGTTTCTCATCTTAGTAAAAATCTGTAGTGCATGATCCAAATGTTCCCAAGTCTGAGAATGAACTCCAAACGTAGCATTGAAGATAATCAAAGTGGCAGCCGAAGTGAAGAGATATTCTCTATCCATATACCCAAACAAAGCCACCATATTATCAGGCATCAGGGACCATAACGATCTGATCAGATTGATGGATCCCTGGAAAGAAGAGTTGAAAAGAACAATTATAGGTTTGGAGTATTGTCCCAAATCAATGTATTTATTGGCTCGCTTGTTGGTTTTCAACTGTTTGGCGGCAAAATGAAACAACAATGGTCTAACAGAAAGGTTGATAGCAGTCCAGTACTCTGACATGATGTTAGTGACAAGACGGGAGATCTGTAGCTCTTTAGCGGAGAAATCAGGTTTTAGGAATTTTGGAAGCTGCTGTTTCCACTCGATCAACTGACCAACCAACTCGATCAAGACTGGAAGAATGTTGTTTTCTTGTTTCTGTTGGTAGAGACAAGAAAGGATCTTGGCGTTGATTTGTGTTATCTTGACACAATTGGTGATGTATTCGGCTTCTGGGAAAATATAATGTTCACAGCCTTGCGAAGGATCTCTCATGTCAAAGTCATCTGGAAGTTCAGTGGCAATTGAATTGTCAGTTAATGACAGGGGCAAACCGGCCTTGGAACTTAGCATTCTTTCGTACATGTAGACAGTCCACCAAAGTCTTCTGCGATGTTCCAATTCGTAACGTGTTAGGTTCTCCTTGTCAGCATCGACATGCATACCCAAAATCAATGATGTTCTTAAGGCCAACCCGAAATAGAAGTAACTAGCAACTGTACAATCAGCCACTTGTAAGTAGAAAGCGTAAAGTAATAGAACCTCGACACCACCTTCTCTAGACAAATTATCAATGGCCCCCGAAGAGAACAAACCCGTGAAGATATCGGAAGCCTGATGGAAAAACCCCGAACCTGGTAACTTAGCAGAGTTCTGATCTGATGCAGAAGCAGGAGCTGTACCCGAGTTCGAATCCGTTGTACTGGCAGTACCGTTCAAGTTATTAGCAGTGCCAAGATACATCTCGCCAATAGCAAAGATCAACAGAACCTTACAGAACCAAATGGTCTCAATGATGGAATTGGAATGACCGACATCCAACCCGTTATAAATACGTCTCAAATTCTCCTTAACAACACCTTCGTTGAAGAAATAGAAACAGCCATCGTTGTACTGGATGAAGGTATCCACCAACAGCATGGCATATGAATACGAAGGCAATTCGAAGTTCACAGAAACACCAGGAGACGATTTGGATTTCCCTAACATGATTCTATAAGCATTCCCCTCACGATCCAGGATAGTTTCAGTCTGTGTGAATTTCTGGTTATCATCAGTAGAAGAAGCAGCAGCCGAAGCCAAATGTGGTTGATCTTGATGTCTTAACATGTTTTGCACCTGGATACCAAACAAGGTCATGGATGAAGAGCCGACATAGAATTTCTCACCAGTACGTGAATAGATCAGCTTGCGATCCTGATCGATCAAAGGTGCGATAACTTCGTCTTGATCAGAGGCAGCATTTGTTGATGTAGTTACTCCGTTGTTCGACTTATCCATAGATCCGGCTGCAATACTAGTGGCAGAAGCAGAAGCAGAAGCAGGAGTTTTAAGAGCTTCATTTGGCTTATTGGAAGCCGTGTTGTCGTTGAAAGTTGTTGACAAGATCGATGAAAGATCCGTGGTCTCTAACAAACCTTCCAAACCGTTGCCCTGAGACTCATTAGTATCCCTTGTTTTCTCCGTGTGGTTTCTAATCTTACCATGTTTGGCATGTGCTTTCAAGGAAGTGTTTTCTTTCTTCAATCTCTCCACATCTTCATGCAATTTCTGCAAATACCTAACACTAACAACAACTTTTTTATCTGCTTCGACATATTCACAAATAGCGTTGGCCTTCACACATTTCTCACAAGATGTCGTGCCATCCATAGACCCAATACATTTGATATGACGCTTACGACAACGAAGACACGAAATATTGGTTCTTTTTTGTTGGGATATCGGTATCGGTGGCTGAGGAGTTACATTTGGCGTGAAATTAGTGGTGGAATTTCTTGTAGTTGAAGTATTCCTAATATTAGCTCTGGGGCTTGAGGTATCCGTACTATTATCATGTGTTTGCATTAGTTTTTGGATATTTGAGGCAGCTGTGATATCTCTTTGTTTGTGAGGGTTCAACGAATCTCTTGATCCCATGACTGTTAGAGTATCGTTTGTAATGAATATGGCTACAGATGACTTAACCACTTCATACACCCATATATCTGTTAAAATTATGAACCCCCAGTTCCCTCAGCCCTAGCACTTAAGCAGCGACAATATTAATTTGATGATTTTTGGAAATTGAAATCTAACATTCGCGAATCATACCTGATTCGGAGATTTGATAATAAGTTTTCAGTAACGAGTACTCACTCACCTGTGTAAACTTACCCACGGAAGTTTAAATCCCGCATGTCCCTGCATAATTTAGTCCTCTACCGTCATTGCCTGTGGCGGAGTCTAATTTTGTCTGCATGAATCCAGTCGGCCCGTGATATCGGATATTCATCAGCTGAGATAACACTCAAACTCATGCCAGTCACACTATTTCTTCAACAATTTATCTAAGCCACTACTCATGACCATCTTACTACACACACACACACACACACACACACACATATATATTATGTTCTCGGCTCAAGACGAAAGAAAGACATGTAGAGTCTCCAGTTTTATTAGTTAAACATCCTCACGACGTCCTGTCAAAATCAATACACTTGTTAGAAAACATGAAGCTCCAATCAACATTAATATTTCTTTATCTTTTATTCAATGTCATCGCCTTACCCATCGATCAACCCCTCATAAACACTGAGAATAACACCAAAACTGAAGATACGATATCTAAACGTGGTTTATCCAAAAGTTCCAGAAGTTCAAGCAGGTCAAGTCGTTCTTCCTCTTCTTCAGGCAATAGCTCCAGTTCAGCTAGGACAAAGGGCTCTTCATCCTCATCCTCAGGATCAACCCAATCAACAAACAACGGCCCTAACAATAGCAGTAACAATAACAATAACAATAACAATAATTACAACAGCAATAACAATAACTACAACAACAATAACAATAACTACAACAACAATAACAATAATGGTTACCGTTCAAGAAATGGAAACTCAAACGTACCAACCGCCCTGCTGGTGGGCTCAACAATAGGTTTATATGCTGGCTCTCATCATCATTTTAGGAGTGGTCAAAATAATATTAACGGTACAAACTACAACTGTACCTTGGATAATGCAAATGGTACAGACTCTACAAAAGGAGATGTATACACTTGTGTTGAGTCTGGGTCATCTGGTAGGTTAGCTCCCAGACAGATCTATTCTCTTGTTCTTTTGAACTTGGGTATCATGGCTTTATTATAGATTCAATGTTTTTTTTTTAACTCAATGACGTACATTAACTGTTAATTATTTCTCAGCAACATTTACATCGATCCTGATTTGAAGAAATTTCAAAGGGTTCACGAGAAGTGCGAGACTTTAGTATACGAAAATTTTAAGAAATAACCAAATTTTGGGGACTGATGCACAAACCCTGCTCAATCTGCACAATGTACATCAAGCAACATATTACTGAATCTTCGACCAATAAAAACCCGGCAAAAAGATGGTGAACACTAGAGAAAAATGTGGCGCGAAGCGCCAGAAAATTTTGGAGGTAAATTAGTAGGAAAATGAATTTGAGAAGAAAGGGCACATATAGAAGAGCTTTTTGAACAGAATACGCTCTTTTTCAAATGGCATTTAAGATCTGAGAGAAAGTACATGAATTTACTGCCAGTCCTTTGTTAGAAGATAACCAGTTACTGGTGAAGCTATATCTGAATTGTTGTTGAGAACTATCCAAGTTCTAGGTTTAAGGTTTTAGAGAAGAGAGTATTGCTAATGTTTGAGAACAATCGGAAGATTTGAGTAAGAGATGATGATGCTAATTCATTAAGAAGTATTATAGTTGGAATACTAGATCGTTAAGTTTTTGAGTTCTGTGATTCAGAAAGTATGGTCTTTGGTTTTAATGGGGGTCAGTGTTGTGGGAGGGTGGCTTCTCCATGGTTGCTATTCGAATGCTCAATCCTAACAACTTGACAATGAAACCAGATAATATTGTTGTTTGTTGTCTTAAATCTGTTTGTGTGTCAGATTATTTTGTATTCCCAAATTAACAAACTGGTTGAACTTGGACATCTATTCTACGGGGTGTGTTCATTTTATGGTTTCTTTTGGTGGTATTCCAATGATAGGACTAAACGTCTAGATTATGGGCGAGTCTGCTTTCTTCAGAAACTGCATACACTGTTTCAATCTTTGTATGAAGAACACTAGTTCTAATCCTTTGCCCCTGCCATTAATACTGGCATCACGATTGCAAATATTCTTCACAAACAATGTCCAAGAACCTTCTATACCTTTAAGTCAACTCAATGTTCATCTCACTCCCTGTGGCACTATTCGTGATGCTACTGCCTGTTCATAGTTTATGGCAATACTTCCTCCAGGTTCCAACCGTGGTGTATCTCTTTTGATTTTTTGACCAGCCTGAATTCTATAGATTAATAAGACTTCTTCAGTTGGGAAACTCGAAGAACGTTTCGATGGTTCTATGAAGCCAGTGTATCATACAGCTGAACAAGACCAGTCAACACGAAGGCTGTTAGTTAGTAACAATGATGACATTGGGTAGACTGTTCATTCAAATCTGGTGTTTTGAAGAAGTTTAAATTTGATGCTTCCAGCACAGAAAACTTTCCTCTGTATTGAGCATAGGAAATTTTCAAATTGTTTCATTCGCTTCATTCACTCTCTTTCAATTGTGTCTGATTCTCTGAAGTCTTGCATGTTTCGACTATGGATATTCCCTCTTATATACATTACTCAAAGTTGTACATTTATGTTTTAAGGGTTACTGTTTTTCTTTAGTTCGCTTTGATGGTTTTGAATTCTCTAAACTTGGGGCCCTTGTAAATCCATTGGTAATGAGTGGGTTCAAGAGAATGTATGTGTGTTTTTCGCTGATTCATAAACGCTGGATTAATCATTTCTTATCATCGTCCACAGTCTGAAACATTGTGTTGTTATTTCTAAGTGTTCACCATATCTATATAAATAGTAGATCGTTGTATTATTCAACGATAATA
This sequence comes from Waltiozyma chaumierensis, assembly GCA_030566875.1. NCBI lineage: Eukaryota > Fungi > Ascomycota > Saccharomycetes > Phaffomycetales > Wickerhamomycetaceae > Waltiozyma > Waltiozyma chaumierensis. The sequence continues at coordinate 6,274 of JAKUBK010000021.1, read as the reverse complement.
CTCTAATTCGACTGTCCTCTTAGACCACTTTAAGACTAGTATATAAACTGGATAGTTACTTCAGTTATGTAACATAGATCTATCAGATGAGCTTATGACCGCAATTGCTCTTTGAATAAACTATTGTTGTAAAGAAGATATCAGATCCTAAAGCTTCAATCACGAAGGAATTCACTGGAAGACTGATAGAGAAGTACTCTTTTACTATAAGCTTCAGAAATGGTAGACTTGTCTAAAAGATCTGGTGGAAATAGATGGTAACATTTTTTTTACCTTACTACTGTGGAATATTGGACTTAGTCCAACATAACGCCTTCTTTAAAGGATAGTCTCAATGTCATTGTGATTAAGAGAACCCAATAAAGTGTTTGCTCTAACCTATAATTGTTAATATGGATAAAGACCTCCTGGTTATATCATTGAAGAAACAATTACGATAAAAACATTGGCAGTTATCATCAGTATATAATTGTAATATCACATAAATTGATGTGGGATGCCTTATCTCTGACCAGGGACTTTTAATCACTTGTTTATCTTAAGAGAACCTCTTGACTTCATGTAAGTATTTGTAGTAGACCTAGATCAAATCTAAACATAATTTCAAACTCTCTGGTTAATACTACAACAAAACACATACAGAATCCTTATATAATTCCGTAATTAAACAACTTGATTCAACTTAATTTAACTGATAACTTCTATAAAATTCTATATTTTTTTTCAAAAAATGTTTCAATTATAATATATAAGACTAATATTCTTGGAATCACATTTCTCAATTGGTCTTTTGACTTTACACACAACAGGCAACTGTGCAGCTGGTAGTGTAGTTGTTCAAGCTAAATTAGAGCATTTTTTGTTGGCCCTGGGTTCAAACCGGAGCTTTTTGCTTTTTTGGTAAATAAATATATGAATATATAATTTATGTATAACTAAAGAAAATACATATATCTTAAGATCAACTTCCCTATTTAGAACCTAATATATTGGAGACAAAATTTTATCAATTTACAGCAATAACACAATGTATTACCACTCATCAACTCTTATTTCTGTTAGATTATGAGTCTTTGTTAAGAGAACTGTTGAAGTTATTATCCCATGTATAGAGGTTACAAGATCATTTTGGAATACTTTGGTATTAGACCTGAAATAGCTGTATCTAATGAAGATTCTAGAAGCAGAACTTGTCTGCTTGAGTTCAGTCCCATTTCTTTAGTCATAAGCTTCCACTTAATTCCATTTAAGAGTTTTGGTACTAGATTATACGATATCTAGAGCACTGACCAGCTTTCTTTAACAGCTTTGTTCCTTTAATAATAAAATTTTCACGTCTACAGCTTGATTAATTTATCTTACAAATTTATCTGTATATATAATTAGTAATTATATGGATAATTTAATTTAATATAATTTATATAATTTAAATTATATTAAATTAATATACTATATACAATAATTATTTATAATATATTATAATTTCGATCTATATATAAATTTCTAAAATTATTCTAATATGTAAAATATATTATAATATATTAAATTATAATTAAAATCATTATATATATATATATATAGATCGATCGCATGTAGACATAGAGGATACATTCTAATTCATTCAATTGATGGTTAATTCACAATTCTCAGTATCTTAAATCGTAGTACTGACATTTTGTATTTATATACTAGGATGTATTTGATTTAACATCAGACATGTATTTTACAAGTTGTACGATCGTTTTCAATTATACACCTCTCATGAAATCAATATAATTCGGAATCCTGAACTCTTGTTGGTTGATCTCTTGTTGTTTGAACCTCGTCTTCCCGTCCTTAAGTAAATTATAACATACTTCAAAATGTTTCATCATCACATTAACAGATGGAAGCAAAATTTTTTGAGCGTCGTCTAACTTGATCTTTGCATAGGATTTAACAAATGGTGATATCAATGTTGTCCATGAATCGGATATCACTGGTTTTCCTGAAAGAATAATATCATCGATGAATCTTGGATCCCCATTGGATTTGGAATCGATGATGGCTGCTGTGATATGTGAACATGGAACAGTTGAATCAGCCTCCTTCTTACAGTAAGTACAAGTTCTGAGAGCAACGTTGACTGTTGTCGAAGACAATTTGAAGAGAGAGTTGTAGTAATGATCTCTTGATCCTTTGTAATTTGGTCTCTTCTTTAGATGTTCGCTGAAGGTGCTGTTTATAATGTTCTTGAAGAATTGAGATTCCGTCTGATCATATGTGACTGTGAATTCTTCTGGAGTCGATTGGCTTCGGGTGACTTTGTATAGACTTGCAAGTTGTACGTTCAAACGAAGGAGATGATGGATTTGATTAGGAAATGCTAATATCTTGTCAGGATGTGATGACGACGACCGGTAATATTTCTTGAGAACGCTTGAGATTTGTTTGGATTGTAGATCTATTTGATAATTGATGACATGTTGAAGAGAATGGGATCGTAGCCACTTGATTCTGGCATGATATGATTCAACATAGTTAGAGGTGAAAATCTCATATGTTGGGACTTTCCCGAAGGCCCTCTCCAAAATTCTTTCATCTCGGATAACCCTAGCAGTACCGATGTGCCCCAACCGATCACGAGTTGAGAACTCAGGCTCATTATAAAAGCCCAAAGTTTTTCCAAAGTCTTCTTCAATCACCTTTTCCTTCCGACGTGCCTTTTCTTCCTCTTTTAATTTGGCATGCTCTTCAAGATATTGTACCAACTCAGCTCTTGCCTGTCCACACTCATTTTCATCCAATGTATGTATCATCTTCAGCAGCAGACCAATTGCTTTATCTCTGTGTTTTCCAGTATGCTTGAGAACCAGAGCTTTCAAATGCTGGTAGCAAACGGACACTTCGATGTTACCACCAACACCACCTTTTTCCCTCTTCTGTTTTTCATGAAAACCAATCATGTCATTCAAAGCACCCCTTAGACCCTTCTGTTGATCAGACACGATACGAACATGTCCATACTCTTTCAAGAACATCTTCACAACCGTTTGATAGATAATACCAAAGAAACGCTGATAGTTGATGTTGTCTTCTGCAGGGCATATCATTGAGCCAAGATGTACAACAGCATTGTCGCCATCGAGAGAAGTTAAATTGAGGAGAATCATCTTCTTACCGCTGGTATGGCGGTTTGTTGTATTGTAAAGATGACAGCCATCAACAAACAGAAGTGGTTGAAGGGCCTTAAAGAGTGTTTGGTCATATGGCAACGAATAATACAGAGCTTCTTCTTTTAGAACAACACTAACATTACTCGATAGGATCTTTAGCCTTTGATGAATGTATTCAGAGTCCTTTCGTTTCGGCGAGTCTCTAATGATGAATTCGTCATCGACTTGTTGGTGGACATCGTCAAACAATGTATCATAGCCTTCAGAACAAATTTCCAATAGATATTCACAATCAGAAGAGACATCACTGAGCTCATTCCACTTCTCCACCAAGTCGACATCGATCGGAACTCTATTCGTAAGCACACTCTTAATAATATTACCACCAAGAGTAGTCACAGACTTCATAAACTCAAACGCCACATCTTCAATCTCCTTTGAATCATCCACGTACTGGAGATCAAGATAAAGGAATCCACCGCCAATATTATCAATTTGCATAAAACCATCCCACCTTAATAAAGTGTCTCCTCCAATATCTTTCAACAATTCATATTGTAGAGGGGTAATGTTCAACAGAATCTTAGAACCACGACATGATTCATCTTTATTTTTCACAAAGAGTCTAACAGAAAACAATATTCTGACTAACGCCTTCATAATTTTCTCGATCATTTCAGAATCCAGGTCAGAGAACTGAACCTCATTAGCTCGTTCACCATTTTCATCTTCTTCCTCGACTCCTTCATCATCATCATCATCATCATCATCATCATCATCACCTTGGAATTCCCCAGGAGTTCTTTGATGAACTGTTTGCTTCAAAGTTTCTTCATGTTGGGCAGAGCAGTCTAAAGCTTCCAAATGGTCATCATCTCCACCACATATAGATATACCTGATCTGAAAATCTTTTGAAGTTTCTCCGTATCGAAATTTTCTGAAGAAATATTCAGATAATTGTTGATTTCACTGGTAGTTGAAGAAAGGTTAAGACAATCGTTCAAATGTTTTGTGATTTGATCTCCGAACTGAGACGAACTAGTAAGGAAGAGTGGTGTTTTCGAATCTAGTGATGTAGTAGCTGTACCCGTAGATGAGTAATACATAACCATATTGTTATACTTACTATTCGTCATCAATGACGCCGCCAAATTTAACTCAGTGTAAGTATTAGACTGCTTTGAAAAAAAAGGATTACTGTAAAAAATCTTCCACACTTGGTCGTTGTATTTTTTCCAGACTTCATCTCGACTGAAACTCCAGCTCATCTCGAATAAATTAGCTCGTTTACGTAGTAATTCAAAAGATTCTTCAGCATCAAATTCATGAAAGGTAAGAAACATACTCATCACTTTCTCAAAGAGATGTTTGGCTTCGAAGAATCCGAACAGTTTAGTGACCTTTCCATAATGTAGAATGTAATCGTTTATGACAAAGTCTGTCATAAACGATACAAGTCTATTATTGTTGATGTTACGTTTTCTTGAAATATAACAATAGAGTTTGAAACTTACTAAATGTACTCTAGAGTACTTCATATTTGATAATTTTTCTGCAATCATATCATCAGAAAGGCTTTGAGATGTCGCATCATCATCACCAACAACGATTTTGTAGAAATCTCTTCGAAGAAGGTTAGATTGTCTTAAGCCTTGGGAATTTCTGACAGGAGCATAAACTTTACCTCTTTGTTTGGACTTCGACTTCAACTTCGCAAATCTGGCAAAAAAAGCCTCATCTATTGAACACTCATGTGATACAAATCTTTCAACATTTCTGTCTATTTGATACTTTCTTTGACTTGTCTGGAATTCATTACCAAGATCCTCAGGAACTTGATATGACTGGACTTCAATTAAGACCTCCCTGCAAAAAGAACAACAGAAAGGAATCACTTTGACAGACTTCGTTCCAACCAGATCATGGGATCCCTTAATCTTCCTTTGACCTACTGAAACAACTTTAACCTTGTTCTTAGAAATAAGAGAAAGCGATTCCAGACAATACTCAGCTTCATCTTTTGAATTAACAACAACTGGGGGATTTGAAGCATCAACAGCGTCTAAAATAGAACGATTGAGCATATCATGTACTGTTTTAGCTTCTTCCAAACTCTTAGAACCAAGGTAAGATCTTGATCTTGTATTGCTGGAAGGCGGTGCCCTGGCATCAGAGATCATGGAGCTAAAGTCGACAGATCGTTGTTCAAGAATCTTCAAGTCAAATCGTTGTTTCTTGGTGAGTGGTTCTGAATCCGTGGATGCAGCTGGTCTCTTGGTAGTAGGTTTGATGCTGGAATCTGGTGGAACGACCGAGCCTACTACAGGTAGAGTTAGAGATGTCGACTGTAATTCTTTTGATGATGGTTCAATAATATCACGATCTCTGCCAGTGGTGTTTTTGATAGCCATAATTTTGAACAAGTTTCCCAATGTATGAACTTTGGTTTTAGAGCTGAGAATAACTTTGGGACGATGATGTTTTGGAATACAAAGTAGCCCTTGTTTTACTGACCCCAGAAGAACATCACGTTCTTTAATTAGAAACTCAAGTGCTCCTTTAAATTTCTCAGAGGTCTCTTTGTGCTGTTGTAGTTGGTCCTTTTGCTGTTGGATACGAAATTCTTGTTCTTGGTTATGGCTACCTAATCGTTGAAGATCTTCTTGGAGCATATGGATTGTCCACTGGAGTCTGTCCAATTCTTGTTTTGGTACCTTGTAATACATTGGCAGCTCCCAGTTCATAGGGTGCACTGGCTGTGACTGCTCAATCCGAACCTGTTGGTTGGGCACTGTTGAGTTATGGATGTTTGAACTAGTGTTAGCAGAGTGATATTGTATTGAGTCTGAAAGGTTAACTTCATCAACCAATGTTGAGTGTATGGGAACCATTCTGTTGATATGGATATATATATACTGCTTTTAAGAGTTATTAGGTTATTGACCTTATATTCTAGTTTGAATTTTTTATCTACAACAGTTTCCTAAACAGGTTTGAAACTCTTTAAGTTCAACTAAGGCATCTTTCCTATTATAGACTTCTTTTGCATGATAGTACATTACATCCTCCAGCAGCTGAAAAATTTGGATATTGGAAAATCTGCCCTTCTCGTCGCCCG
>JAKUBK010000020.1:0-21672 GCA_030566875.1 Waltiozyma chaumierensis | reverse complement strand
ATAACCCTTTATAAGATCCTGATGATAATCATTGAATGGAATAATAATGAAATAAGAAAAATATTGTAACAAAAAAAAAAAAAAAAAAAACCAAAAAAAAATGGTTTGGTTCTGGGTTCGAACCTCCACCTGAGCATTAATATAATTTCTCAACTGAGAATTGTCAATCAATCTTTTGACACAGTAAACAATTAAACATCCACATGGGGGGAAAAGATAAAATATTATATGATACATAACTTAAGATCAAAAGGCATTAACCTTCCAGATGATAAACGAATCAGACCAACTCAAAGATACAATCCTTCATACCAACTCAACAGAAAAGAAGAAAACATCCACTGTACTAAAGAATAGGAAAGATTTAACAGGAGTCCATCACATCCACACACACTCTCTCTCTCCTTAATCAACACGCTTCTTGACGTAATCCCACAAACTCTTCAACAACAGATCAGGTAAAGTGTACAAGTCCATAGAGAATTCTCCCTCTTCGGTTTTATTCTCAATGTTCATTTCTGAAGTTCTATTGTCAGTGACCATTTGAACAATTCCCAATAAATCATCTTCACCCAACTTGGTGATATTTTCTGCAAGTTTCTCCAAATCAACACCACCCTTAGTGGAGCTAGCCAGAGCGCCGTTATTCAATTTAGCCTTCTTAGCCTTAGTTTCGGCAAGTGGAGTACCAACAGCAGCACCAGCCTTTCTCTTAAGTGGTTCTTCACTGGCACCTAGGTTATCAGCGCCTAATATTCTTCTTAAGTTGGCAGATTTTGTTAATGGGATCTTGATTTTGTGATCAACTTCGTAATATTCCTTTTGGAAATTCAAATCATGGGCTAATTTTCTGTCACCAGATCTATCCAATAATGTCAGAACGATGAAAAGTTCAAACTCACCCCAACCTTGTTCCTCAATTCTGAAAGGAGCCTTCTTGATAGAACGGATAGGATTGGTGAATGTTGGATGTAAATGATAGGTCACTTTATCTAAGATATTATCAGAAGATGTTTGGCCTTGGGCGTCTAACAAATACACTTCAATACTCCAGCCACGCATTGGGAAACCTTCTTCCACAGGCGGAACATCTTGAAGGATCTTTTGTTTGGTTATGATTCTAATCGTTCTTTCGACCTGTCATTTTAATTAGTTAGTGACTGCAAGATAGGTTATGACTGATAATAATTTGTTAAAGAACAACCGTGTGGTACTACTTTCCTGTTGAACTTTGAAACTTTAGACATGTACATGTAAAGCAACAACGCAATGGAGATTTTTATCAGTTATAGCATCCAACTAAGTAACTTACTTCAGACATTATGAATTAATAGTAGATAGTAATACTCTCTCTAAGTTGTTTCTGAGTTTGCTCTAGTGATCTTTATTTATCATAACAGGCCTCGCGTCTCTTCTGAGAGGATCCTTCTTCAATTGTTTTCAAATCAGAAGTTTGATGGTTTCGCGAATCTTCAATGTTGTATCACGTGACTTTAGACAATACAATAGATTAGTGCAATTCATATGATCTCATCATAATATTTATGTCGTGAATTTATATTAAGCAGCTGGCCTGATTGCTTCAAATGGGATGAATATCTATCAAATATTCGATATTTTAAATATGTATATGAAAATTAAATACAAGTTCATGTGTATTCGAAGTTTTCGGAATCCAGTCTCCTGAACAGAGAGTATATTCTTACAATATCCAAACCATTAAAAAAAGAGCACTGGAGATTCCAAATGTAGCTACTAACTTACCAGATGAGTTCTCAAGCAGAAAGTTGGAGTCATCGGTAGTATTGATTTTCCATCCATCCTTAGTGGTTGAGTTTGATGAGAGATTAGATGGAAATTGAGGGAAGTTAGAGTCCTTGAAAAGGCTACTGGAGTCTGATTCTTCCAAAATCTGTTTACCTTTAGAGCTAGTAGTAGAGTCTTCGGTATCATCCACAAGTTTGTTGTTTAGTTCTTTCTTCTCTGAATCGTTTCGAGTTAAGGCATCGTCAACAAGTCTTTCTTTTTCCCTCATGGCCTCTTCTTCTTTTAATAATTTCTCCCAGGTAGCCAAATCGTCATATTCTTCCATTTCTGGAAATCTTTCAAACTCATTGCTATCATTGTTGAGAGCTTGTTGTTTTCCATCGTAGGCATACTCACCTTCACTTTCAATTTCATGTAAACCGGGTGAAGGAGCAGCTGGGACTGGGATTGGGACCAGATTGGAATCATTATTATCATCGAAAAACTGTGGCTTACTTCTCTCTTCTGGACTGGTTTTTGGATCATATCCAGGAGATAAATGGTAAGGAGATTTAAGCATATGGTCACCATCTTCTATTTCATTGTAATGTTTTCTGAAATAATCAGAATCGTACCCGGATGGACCATCACCAGCTAAACTTGCGTCTTTATGCAGAAAGTAATCTCTGATTGTGGTGTCATAACGGTCTTCATCTTCATCTTCGTTGTTGTCTGTAAACACAACGTCTGAGATATGCTCATTCGGGTTCGGATGATCATTCGTGTCAAAAGAATGATCAGAGTTCAAGTTGTGATAATCAACATCATCCTCATAGTCACCTTCATCTTCATCAATGTATGAATATCTTGTTGGATCAGGAGATTCAATAACGGTGTAAACGGTCTTAGTGACAAAGATTTGGACTGGTTGAAAAGATGGAACCAGAGTGACTGTCTTAACTTCAGTGATAGTTTTGGTTGGACCTATTTCAAGTTGTTGTTGATTTCCATCATCCTCTGAAGGACTTGATTTAGCTTTAGCAATGACACAGAGAAGTGCAGGAAATATAATATGATACCTCATGTTGGGTAAAGAATAATAATTGATCTAGCAAATGGTTTCTTGTTGATGTCTATTAACTAGATCGAATTCATTCGTATCATATCATAGTACATGAGTGGTGGTTAAGAAATCGATATTGATCCCAAGTCCATCATCTGATTATAATAGAAACAATTGTGACACAAAATCAAAAGTTTTCTCTAAATTTTATGAGACAAGAGTCTGGTTTTGTGGTTTGGGTAATTAATATTTGTTTGCAGTTTTGTTAATATGACGTTATTTACTTTTCATTCCGACTGAGCTCCTCATAGCACGTGACTGAATTTTAGAAAGGAAAATCTCGGATTTTAGGCTTTGTGTTTTGTGGCACTGAAGTTTGTTTTTTTTTTTGCGGGGCCCGACCCCATAATTAAAACCCTGATGATGATCGGATTCCGCGAAAGCTCACTAAACTTAAAAGGACAAATGATCATTGATTCTTTGGTCATTTCACTGTTTGGAAGAATGGATCAACAACGGTTTAGCAGCTTAATTAGTTCAAGAACAAACTGCAACGTCTATGGCAGTGTTCAATTTGTTATAAAAATATTATTAATTAATAGCGCTTCCAATTCCTTAAAGTTGACTCGTAATAATCCCTCAAACTGCGTAATTTTTTGATCCGTGATGAGATCAGAAATAAGTTGGTTGTTATCAGTGTACATCGTTGACCCATGATATTCGTAATTGTTAATTAATTTTTAATTTGTGCTGTACCGCTGTGTAGTATTTAGCCTTAATGAGAAACAATTAAGTATGGCAAAATAATAGCAGTCACAGACTTGTAACAGGATCCCATGCAAGCGCATCGATTTTTCAAATTGTTTTTCCCTTTCAATAAAATGATCTATGAACACTCTACAGAAAGACAATTGGCCTAATTGAAATATTATTTCATACTATGTAGTCCCAATTCACTCTATATATAGTTATGGGACCTCCTCCATCCTTTTTTAATAATATTATTATACAAAGAGTTACGTCTTGTCTCTAGCACGTGAAATTTGACAGAAAGGTCCAATTGTAATTCCTTTGAACCGCTATCGCGAACAATACCTAGTTTGCCACATCTTAATCTCTGCGGGCGTGATCACATACAGCTAATTGAATAAACTATGAACTTACACCAGCTCTGTACGGCTTAACGGTTTCTCATCAAGATAAAAATGATCACTGCTTTTCCCATGTTACAATTGGCTTTCACACTCCACAGCTGTGATATATAAGTTACCATATGTCCCCGCCTATTTTAGAGAATTAAACCACGGTTATCATCAGCTTCTATTTAGAACAATAACACACTTTATCTCATTATGACTACATTTGAACATCAATCAAAGCTCCAGAAGCTTCCTATCCCAGACTTGGAAGAAACATGCCGTAACTATCTTTCTGTCTTGAAACCATTACAAACTGAAAGCGAGTACCAGAAGACCGTTGCTGCCACAGAGAAGTTCAAGAATGGCATTGGTCCAATCCTTGACAGCCATCTACGTGAATATTCTAAGACAAGAGACTCCTACATTGAACAATTCTGGTATGATTCATATTTGAACTATGATTCTCCAGTTGTTCTTAACTTGAATCCATTCTTTCTCTTGGAAGATGACCCAACACCAGTCAACAATACCCAGGTCAAGAGAGCCACCACTCTTACACAATCTTCCTTAGAGTTTGTTCGTGCCTTGAGAAGAAATGAACTTCCACCAGATATGATTAGAACCACTCCGTTATGTATGGACCAATACTCCAAGCTTTTCGGCTCTGCTAGAATCCCAACCAATACTGGCTGTGTCATGCAAAGTGACCACTCTTCCCACCATATTGTTGTTTTATCAAGATCCCAATTCTACTGGTTTGATGTATTGGACAAGAACAACAATTTGATTTTGACAGATGACGAAATTGGGATCAACTTTCAGTCGATCTTGGACGATTCTTTAAAATCAACTCCTTCTCAAATCGCCAAGTCTTCCTTTGGTGTCTTGACCACAGAGAACAGAAAGAACTGGGCCCATTTAAGATCAAGTTTAATGGATGATGAGACCAACTTCAAGATCTTGAGAATCATCGATACTGCTCTGTTTGTCGTTGTCTTGGATGATATCGAACTTGACTCCTTGAAGGATCTATCCAAGAATATGTTATGTGGTTTATCTATCCTTGACAAGGGTGCTCAAGTCGGTACTTGTACCAACAGATGGTACGACAAGTTGCAATTAATCATCACTAAGAATGCTAAGGCCGGTATCAACTTTGAACATACTGGTGTCGATGGTCATACCGTCTTAAGATTTGCCTCCGATATTTACACTGACTCTATCTTGAAGTTTGCTAAGGCAATCAACCCAAACTCGCCATCTATTTGGAAATCCAAATCCCCATCCATCTTAAACAAGAGCACAATTGATACGAACATTGTCACTATCCCTAGAAAGTTGGAATGGAACTTGACCTCTGAGTTGTCTTTAGCTTTGAGATTCGGTGAGACCAGATTAAGTGACTTGATCTCTCAAAATGAATTCGCCACAATCGAATTCAACGCTTATGGGTCTGAAAAGATCAAGGAGTTGAAATGTTCGCCTGATGCCTTCGTTCAGATGAGTTTCCAAGCAGCTTACTACTCTCTTTATGGTAAGGTTGAATGTACGTATGAGCCTGCCATGACCAAACAGTTCCTCCATGGTCGTACTGAAGCTATCAGAACCGTTTCTGAGGAGTCCAACTTGTTTGTTAGAAGATTCTTTGAAGACGTGACTGGCGAGGAGAAGTTGAAGTTATTACAGGCTGCCTGTAAGAAGCATTCAGCCACCACCAAAAGTTGCTCCCAAGGGTTAGGCCAAGATAGACACTTGTACGCCTTATTCTCTATCTGGAAACGTTACTTTGTTGGTGATTTATCGGCCAATTCCTCAGACGACGGTGAAGACAATTTATCAGACTCTTCCACTGTGATCAACACCAATGATATTTCTGATTCTTTGCAAAAGTTGAACATCGACAACAATGAAATCCCATCAATCTTTGCTGATTCCGGTTGGGACAAGTTGAACAACTCCATCATTTCCACTTCTAACTGTGGTAATCCATCCTTAAGAGTCTTTGGTTTCGGTCCAGTCACATCCAACGGGTATGGTATTGCTTACATTATCAAGAAGAATTCCATCACAGTCTGTGTCTCTTCCAAGCATCGTCAAACTGAAAGATTTGTCAACACCTTAAAGAACTACTTGGAGGAAGTTGAAAGAATCTACGACGAAGAAGTCTCTCCAAAGGCCCAAGCACAAATCGAAGTTGAAAACGCAAGAGGCAGAGCCAATCACACTAGATCCGGTAAGTTGAATTACTTACTTGGTGGGTATGGCTACTTTGATTTGGAAGATGATGAGATTAAATCAAGAGGTAACTCTCCAGAAAGATTGACCAAGAGTTTCAACAGGGGTATTTCTGCTAAACAGTTAAGTGAGAAGCTAAGATTAGCTGAATATTGAGCTTTCAATATTCATGTAAGACGTGGCACGCTGGTTCGTTAAATATGCCGCTTTCTCTCTCTATTTATAAATATTATTTATTTGTGTACATTATTATGACTTGTTATGACTATAACTTATTCTATTTATTCTTTGAATATGTATATATCTATCATATTTGCGAGTAACAATTAACCGGTCATATCATAGAAGAATCAGTACTAGTATTTAATTTCAATATACAATTACATATAAATAATTTTGTTAAATTAACACAAAAACTACTCTATTAGATTTTTTTTATTAAAACAGAATGCAAAGATAATATACAAGTTGAGGATAAGCCATATCTGAATATCAGCGATTAAACAATGAAAATTAAAGTGGATATCAGGTAAAAGCAGCAAACTGTGAACGTTGATAAGAAGCAAAGAAGAAAAAAAACAATAACAAAAGATGTCCATAACATACAAAAATTAACCCAAAGATTGAAATCTCAAAGAGGAAATGATACCATAATCATCACCGAGCTCAATAAAGAAGAGAAAGAAACCCAAACAATTGAAAATAAAATCCCCATCGCTACCATTAATAGACAGAAAATACGGGATTCAATCAATAACTTAGAACAAAGCAGCGATGGCAAAGACACCAGCAACAACACCTGCAGCTAAGCCATTGTTCTTTAAGCCATTAGCTTCACCTTCAAAAGAAGAGACTTCGAAGGAAGTGTGGTTAGTCAAAGTAGTGTAAATGGTTGGAGTGATGGTGATATCAGTAGAAGCGGCAACATCGATGGTGACAGTAGGAGTGGTAGTTTCATCAATGTAGGTGACTTCATCAGAAGCTGGTTTAACGACAGTGGTAGCAGAGGAAGTGGAAGACGCAATGGAGGAACAAGCATCGTGAGAACAAGAAGTAATGGTTTCAAGAAGAGTTTCTTCAGAGACAACGGTAGAAGTAGAAGTGATTTCGGTGGTGGCGGCAATGGCGACAGCAGCTAAGGATAAAACGGTGGAGAGTTGCATTGTGAAATATATTTGTTGTGTTTAGGTAATTTTCGAAGAAATGAAAGAATGACTAAGGTTAGGTTAGTTTGAACTTTTTTTTTGGAATAGTTTTGTTTAAAGAGTGACTGAAGTTGGAATAACTTTGGATAGACAAAGAGGTATTAAAGAAACTTGATTATAAGACTTGGGGAATTCTTGAAAAAATTTGGGGATTGGATAGATATTTATACCAAGTTAGAAAAGATGGGATGCTCTGTTGCTAATCGTCTCATAATCGGAAAAAAAAAACACGGTAATTCCAACACCATCCACAAGAACATCCCTTTGAACAACTACGTCAATGATTCAATCAAGCGCAATATTATAATATCTATGTGATTCACGCTCGAATATTTCCAACTGAGAATATCTTTAATGACAGGTTACAACCTGACACGGTCCCATCTTCCATCTGTATTATTTATTATTGTTTACATTTCGCTGCACGATCATGCATGATTCTTCACTTTTCGTGAAGAATTTGGATTTAAAACGACCAATTCGGATGTTTTTGAACGTTTCTGTCCGCTTCGATCCTAGGAAGGGGTAGATTTATGCAGGTAGTACAAGGTTTTTTAGCTTGACAGGGGTTGATGGAAACTCATAAATTTCATTTCTCTAGTTTTCGTGTTTATAATTACTGCAGTCCTGACTCCTGAGTCTGCTAGGATATGGCTGTCTTAAACACATTCGAACCTCTTTAAGCATGGTCTTCAGGGAAAGTCTTGGACTGGGGATTAATAGTATATGGTTATTGCTAAGCAACTTAACATTCAATGCCTTGAATCTATCTCCAACACACCATATATAACCGAAGGCATCGGAATATGAAAGTCTCTTAAACCTAAATTCAGCTAGTATGATTCCAAGTTCCAAGTTCAACTCCTCAAAAAAGGCTCAAAAGTTTAGAGTTAATATGACATCCCCAAAATTCAATCTCAACTGACGCGCAACCAAAGTGCGTGGCCCCAACAATTTGGAAGGACTTGAGTCTGGACTCTCCAGTGTCCACTCTCCAGTATCCACGCGTCTGGTCTAAACTTTGAGCACTTCAAAGGGATAGAACTTAGAAGATAGAAAGTTATGAGCTCAAGTGTAAAGAGTTTGATGATAATGATCACTATTAGACTTAATACTAGGTTTTTCTTTTTTTTTACCTCATAATTGTGTGCAACAGTGAGAGCTTTCATTCTTCATAGATTTATATATATTAAACTGCCGGATTTTGTCTAACAACAGACTGTCTGGATAACTAATACATGGGATTTGTCAATTTCGGAGTTGTATAGAAGGGATATATCTATGATCACAAAGGTATATGTATCGAAAATAAATAAATAAAGATAGACTGTAATCAATTGAGAAATTTAGTGCTTCTCATCCCTTTGGTAGGTGTTTACCTCTTTAGAATAGCCCTGAACATGGTGGTAAGCAGGTGGAGGAGGAACAGAAGCACCATGACCAACTGGAGCTGAAGTTGGAGAATTGAAAGGATTCTCAACCATTTGTTCTGGATAATAATATTCGTCAACTCTGACTGCATGGTTTCTACGTCTTTTTCTAGCAATTAACCAAACTAGGACACCAGCAAAGATTAAGAATCCAACTGAACCAATAACAGTGATAGCGATAGCCCATGCTGGCATAGTAATCATTTGCCCATTGACGTAAGCCATTTTAGCGGCACTTTCAGCTGTACTAGCTTCAGAAGCTGCTTGTGAAGCTTCCTCTGTTGTGGTGGCTGATGTGATGTAGAAATCTCTCTCAATTAGACCCGTTTGTTGAGCGTACAAGGAAGAAGCAGAATCAGATGAAGAAACTGTAGTGGTTAGAGTCATGACTTCTTTCTCTTCTTCTTCTTCTTCTTCTTCTTCTTCTTCTTCTTCTTCTTCTTCTTCTTCTTCTTCTTCTTCTTCTTCTTCTTCTTCTTCTTCTCTCTTGAAAGGCCATGAGTCCCCAAAGAAATCCTTGTCATTGTAATTATCCTCATCATCATAGTGAACCTTGTGTTTGCCACGATGACTAGCTTCAGCAATAGTAGTGTGGATTTCCTGTGTACTCCAACCTTCAAACTCAGCACTCCATGAGTACGTCTTAATATCAGGAGAACCACCAGCATTAATGACGGTCTCGCCATTGGAGTTTATACTAGTGGACCAAGACAGACCACCCCAGTTTTCTAAAACCAAAGTACCATCTGAATCAGTGAGTGTAGTCTTAGCTATAGAAGGAGTATAAGTCTGCGAGAAGACCGGGTACTCATTCACAATAGTGACATGATCATTGGTGTATGTGGAAGTAGTCATAGAGATAGTTTTGGTCTTGATGTAAACGGGGAACTCATTGATGAAGGTCATACTATCTTCAATATATGTAGAAGTGGTATAAGAGTCTGGAGAACCGAAATTGAAGCCGAATAAGTTGAAGTTAGGCATTTTTTGTTATCTATGTTTTGTGATGATGATAACATGAAGATATTACTTGATTCATATTGGTTTGAATTATAACTCTTTAAAGGGGATAACTTCATCTTATATATCAAGACCCATACATATAATGGATTCATGAACCATGCCTCATATTTTCTTCTCTAGGGATGTAATTAATATTAAATGGCCGATGTAAGATATATCAAACAAATTAACAACAATATCTAAGCATAGACCTTTAAAATTTCCTTATTCAGATGTGTCAAAAGAATCAAAAAAGAAAAAAGTAACCAGTCCAGCTTACTGCTCCTTCTTGTTTATTTATTTTAAGATCTCTGCCATATCCTCACGGGCTGTTTCAGTTTACAGAGAATTCCCTAATTGGGTTATTTGAATGGGATTTCAGGAGATGGCACGTGATTTTGGTTGTAATGTCGATCCTGCCTGTTTAAAAGTAGCCAATAGAAAAGAGCCTGTTATCGAAGATTAACATTTGTTATATATTATCCTATAAGATGGGTCAGACAAATATTTGGGGTTATTTTCCAGTGAGATTCATTTCATTTGAAACTATTTGATCTTTAAATCATCTGAAAATAAACATAAACCCCTTCTCTTCTTCAAATTATTGATCTTATCATTAGCAGATGTTAAAGACGAATAGAGCTGTATAGAGAACCTCTCTAAGTCCAGTAAATCTTCTTCAATAGAACATAAATCATCTATCGAGTTGAGAAAGATGCAAAGACAAGCATAAGCGTCATTTACTGAATAATGTAACTCATTCAGGTCTATGTTCCTAATATCTGGACATATTTGGATACAGTACTCCAAACAATTCAAATTATGCGTCCTTAATTCAAAAGTTTCAGAAAACAGGGATATCGCTGCAGTATCATAAATTGGGCAGTTCAAGTCGTCTAATTCAATACCTAATTCCTGTAAATATCGAATCTCGTTCCCAATCGAATGAGCCATGATGAAACAATCGACATCTGAAGAAGTCTGGAAGTATAAATCAAAAAGTATCTTAATGAAAATAGTGGCTTTTTCTAGCGGCAAAGAAACAGACTCTTCATAATGTCTTCTTGTCTTTTTGGAGACATTGTGTCCCTGAAAATTTATCTGTATCGAGTAGTAACTCTCCGTCTCGGTGTCATAAATAGCAATCCCAATATCACTAGGACATCTACCCTGCCTTGATCCATTCCCACAATCAATACCAATCAGACGGAACGGTTTCAGAAATCGAATACTGGGATTAATCTTTTGATAAAGGCTCCATAGGTCTGAATTATAACTATTATCGCAAACGTAACAAAAATGTTTGCTTAATAGTTTCTGTAAACGATGAGCGGCATTTGCACAATATGGATAGTCCTTAACAAGATTAAGGACAGCATCATACCGACGTTTGGACTCAGCTTCTGCTACTGGGTCATATATCCACATGTTTTAAAAATTTGAGTTGAGACTAGTAGTGTGTAATAATAATCTTAGTTATTAAAGATGGATCAAACCCGCAACGATTAAAGTTTTAGGAAATTCATATCTTTTAATAGAGCACAAAGCACAAAGCAGACTTACAGTTGACTCACGTGACTGAAACATTCTCGTAATTCTGTCGCCTGTCATCAACCATCTGCCATCTAACCAAAAAATTTGCACGGTCAACTTGGCGTTGTACATAACCAAACTTCATGCTACAGGTAATATACAAGGCCTGCTTGAACTAACACCAAACAAAGCATAGACCAACTATTGTTTGTTTGATCCCCCACAAGTACAGCAACGGAACTCCCACGCTCAATTGGTTCATACCCATTCAATCAAATCATGGAGAGACAGCACATTCTAGATGTACTAACAGGTACTTTAGATAGTACATACGCCACACGTAAAGCAGCAGAAGTTGAGCTTGCTAAATTTGAACAACAGCCAGGATTCACAGCCTATTGTTTATCCTTGGCCTGTGATGAATCAGTTGCATTTGGTCAGAGGATCTCTGCTTCTATTTTCTTCAAGAATCGTGTCAGTTTCTATTGGAATGCTGAGAATGATAAGGGCATCAAATTGGAAGAACAAGAAGAAATCAAGACTCGTCTAGTTGAAGCCTTGGTGAAGACTTATGACCAAGGTTCCGTCAGACCACAATTGACTATGGCTTTGAGAAACATTCTTAACAGGGGTACATGGGATTTATCCTCTGTGATTGTTCAATTCTTGCAAGATAAGTCCAACATCAGCACTGTGTACACTGGTTTGGTCCTACTCTATGAAGCCACCAGAAACTTACGATTCAACCACACTGATAGAACCCTTCTAGACTCATATGTGGCTCAGACGTTTCCTATCTTGGAAGACTATGTCAACTCCGTGTTACCTGAGTCCGATTACAGATCTGGTGAGATTCTCTACATGATTATGAAGATCTTTAAGTACTCAATCTTATCATCCATTCCAGTTTATCTTCACGACCCATCAAAGCTATCTACTTGGATCTCCTTCCACCTACATGTTGTCCAGAAACCAGACGACAGAACCGTCTTGGAATTAGAGCCTTCTGATAGACCGCTGGATAAGAGAGTCAAGGCTCGTAAGTGGGCGTTTGCCAATTTGCACAAGTATTACTCCAAGTATGGTGTCCCTATTAGCAAGAGCACGACGCCTGAATACGTCAGCTTCTTCAATCAGACCTACGTCAATGAAATCTTGAAGGTGTATTTCTCTTTGGTTGAGAAGATGTCTCAAGGGTATTGGATTGATGATAACTCTTTGTACCATCTGATTTCCTTCTTGGAGAAGACTATCTTGAGTGAAGGGTGGCAATTTCTACAGCCACACTACAACACTGTCCTGAGAATGTTGCTCTTCCCATCCTTGTGCCAGAAGGATTTGGAACTGTATGAAGACGACGCTGAAGAGTACATCAGAAGATACTTTGACGTCAACAGAGACTCCAAGACTCCAGACGTTGCCGCCGTCGATGTTCTGTTTGTCACTGTTCATCACAAGTTTGAAATGCTGCCTTTGTTCTTGAATCTCTTGAATGAAATCTTCAACGAGTTCAACGCAAACCCAGACTCTTTGGACCACGCCTTGAAGGCTGAAGGTGGGCTACGTATCTTATCGTCTGTGTCTCCTGTTTTAGGTAAGGAACATTCTCCAATTAAGGACCAAGTCGATGACATCATCGGTGCCTTTGTTGTGCCACAGTTAACCTCTCCTTTCGAATTCTTACGTGCCAGATCATGTGAGACTATCTCCATCTTATCCCATTCTTTCTCAAACAAGGCCATTCTTTCCAAGGTCTTTGAAGGCGTCTACACCAATTTCCAGAACGATACCAGTCTTCCTATCCAGATCGAGGCAGCTGATGCGTTGAAGGTTTTGATCAGTGATCCATTGGTGGTTGATGTTGTTAAGAAGGATGTCCCAATGATCATGTCCAAGCTGTTGCTGCTTTCCAAGAACTTTGAATTGGACATGATTGGTGAGGTCATGGAGGAATTCGTGATCAACTTCTCCGTTGAATTGGAACCTTTTGCCAAGGACCTCTCTATGAACTTGACTGAACAGTTCGTCAACGCTGCCACTGAACTCGTCGAACTTCAAACCAGTGGCTCCAATGATGACTCTGTGTTGGACAAGGAGTATCAAGCTGTCTCTTACATCAAGACATTAACCTCCATGATTGTTTACATGCCAAAGGTCAATTTGGAAGAAGTTTTGATCCCTTTAGCCAAATTCGTTCTTGAAAACGCATGTATTGCCTTCTTAGGTGAAGCCATGGAATTATTAGAATGTCAAACTTTGAACTCTAAACAAATCTCCCCAGCTATGTGGGACATCTATAAGGACTCTGTCGAGTCTTTTCAAACGTTCGCCTCTGATTACCTTGAATATTACATTCCATTCTTTGAAAACGTCATCACGTATGGGTTCAAAGGCTTGGATTACAACTCTCCACCTGTTGCCATCCTACAACAAACTCTTACTGAAATGATCTCATCTCCATATGAATACGACAGTACTGGTGCTTTCGAATTGCTCGAGTTCATGACTCTCGCCACCAACCAATTCAATCCATTGTTCCTCACATGTCTCTCCCAATTCTCCAAATCCGAAATATCGGAATACGCCATGGTGAAAATGTTGCTTGCTTCATTAAAGGTTGATCCTCAACAAACCTTACAAGCCATCGAATCCCAAAGTCTAACCATCCATTTATTGGAAGTCTGGTATCGTAACACTTCCTCTTTGCAGAACGTTTACACTCTCAAACTACAAATCTATGCCTTATTGTCTCTCTTGCAAACTCCAGAATTACCGTTATCGATGGAGGGTTTTATTGGACAATTGGCTGTGAAATTAGTCCAATGTTTACAATATTTACCTGAGGCTATGAACAGGGCACAATCTGCCATCACTGGAACAGATCCAAATGGTTCTGCTGCTGCTGCTGCTTCTACTTTTGTGATTGATGATTTCGAAAACGAGTACGGTGAAGATGAAGACGATGATGATTTTAAGGACAATCCACTTTCTGAATGTAATGTCTATCAGGATTTCGAGGCTCTGTTTGTCAATATTGTTAAGGTCAATGAACAGAGGTTCAGAATGATGGTGAGCAAGTTGGAAGCTGAGAGATTGGTCGATACGTTGAAGAATGTTTTGAGTGTTGAAGGTCAACAGGCTTTGGGTTTGTTATAAATCATGTCGAACGCAGTACATGGTAATATATATATATATATTAGCTTATACGTCACATGTATATAACTAATTACTATAATTAATTATAAATTAAGCTATAAAAAAATTCTAAAAAAAAAAAAAAGATTAAAATATTACAATTAATACGATCAGATAAATAAATGTAGCTGTCGACGATTTTCGAATTGTTTCAATTTATTTCTTACCCTTCTTCTTCTTTTTCTTGTTGTTCTTCTTCTTGCCCTTGGAGTGCTTAGATCCAGTGCTGCCCTTTGACTGTGGTAAGTTTGGAGAAGCAGCGGCTTCGATTTCATCCTCATCGATTTCGTCGATTTCTTCGGTTTGATCTTGAGTTAAGCTTGCTGTTGTGGTTTCGTCAGATTGAGTTGTGGTGGTTGTTGTTTCGGTGGAGGATGTTTGTGGTGGGGATGTTTGTTCTTGTTGTTGTTCTAGCTTCTCTTTCTGTTCCTCTTGTTCAGCGAGGCCAGCGGCAGCGGCTTGTTCAACTTCTGGTTCAGACTCAACAAATTCATCATGGTGGGGAGTTGGTGCAATTTCAACAACGAACTCTGGTTGAGCAATCTCTAAGGTAGCAGTCTCACTAGTTGAAGCCACAGTGGAAGCATTGTTGGCTTGGTCAAAGTCGGAAGTCTGACTTTCGTAAACTCTTTCGTGTGATTCGGATGCAACCTTCTTGAATTCTTCATCTGATTTGGTCAATTCTCCCTTTGGTTCATCAGAATAACTTGGTGGGTTGCTGATGATCTTAGTTGGCTTCGTGGTTTCAACTGGTGCAGTTACTTCAGTGGCAACAGCGTTAGAAGATGAGGAGTCCAATAAAGCAGAAGGGCCAAAGAAAGTTTCCTCTTCCTGTGGATAAGTTGGTGGAAGTTCTTCGCCCTTGTCTAAGACCTTATCAGTCGTGTCATTATGGTAAGCTGGTGGAGTGCCAATAGTGCCAAAGACACTACCGAACCCCCACTTCTTGACATTGGCTTCGATGAAGACAAAACCTATTTGGCCTAAGTTGACAGAAACCCTGGCCTCGCCAATGGAACCAATGGCTGGGTACAAATCAAACTTGACATTATGGACAACCTCAGATACCTTCTTACCGTTATGCGTGAAGAAAATAGTACCTGATTTAGACTTGAAACCAACGCCAACGACATCGCCTTCCTGGACCTTGTTCCAGATATCTGGCGAGTAGAATGGCTGGTTGACTCTAATGGTACCATTGGATTCATAGGCAATGGAGTATTTGTTGTAGCCTGGCAATCTGAATAGAGGGTATGGCTTTGAGACCAAACCAATCGAAATTAAAGACTCGGCTGGCTTTTCAAAGAACTTGACCTCAAAATAAACGGTATCATTAGGAGTGGTATGTTTCAAAGGCAATGGATAATTTAGAATGACAGAGTTGGCCTCATGGATGGAAAGGAATTGAACATCCAATTTGTCTTCAACCAAAACAGCAGGTTGGCCACTAGTGCCGTATTCTAAAGGTTGGATGAATTGATAGGCTTGAATCCCGCGATCAGCAATGAATTCTTGTTCAGATTCGGTCAAAGTGGTGCCTAGAGCATTGGTCACAGGAGGAAAACGCTCTTGGAACTGCTTGCCTTGTAAATAGGCCTTCTTATCAACCGAACTGAACTTTGGCAAGTTTTCCTCTTCATCGTTGATTAAACCTTGTTCATCATCAAACTCACCTGGAATGTTGAAGTTGGAACCTAGGAATATGGAGTTGTTGCTACCATTGAAGAATGTGAAGTATAGTGTAAGACATAATAGAACAATGAAAACAACACCTAATCCAATGGTCAATGTTAAGAACAAAGGTAAATCGAAATCATAGTCCCAGTCCTCGCCTCCTTTGAGTATTGAAGTGAGACTTTCTGTCACAAATTCAAACATGGTTTTGAAGAAAACTAGTTGTTTTTGTTGACGATTAATTGATCAAATGTGTAATAATAATAATTTGATTATTTTGATGTAATCTCTTATCTTTGTGTTCAATGGTGAATTAATAAACGTGTGGGAATTGAAGGGCAACTTATCTATCCAATATAACTCGTTTCGACTTCAGGGAAGAACGAAAGAAAAGACAAACTCTGAAACTGAATAACCTAGCAAGGAGTCAAAGAATATATTTAGCCCTAGCAATCAAAGCTTGCAAGTGAAACCTTTTAATCACCTGAGAACGACTACCTCTACATTTGTTTTCCATGCAAATCAAAAAAAAAATCAGAAAATTATCCGAGGCAACCAGCGGTCAATTAGCTACGTCTTCTAGCTGCTGAGTGTGAAGCCACAAATTAATTACTGGATTTGATAGTATAAGTGGCGCGGACTTTGCAGTTGATATGTCGTCATGACAACAATGTTGATATTTAGAAATTTCAGTTTCAATTTACGTCAATTAACCCGCTTCATCGAACTACAGTTGAAACAGAATTAATTCAATTACAATATATATGACCTTTTCTATAGTATTGAATCTTTGACAAATGACACCCTGTCACTTGCCTATGCTGCTAAAAAAATATAAATGAACTTAATAAAAAAAAAAATATGCAAATTAAAATCCCAAATCTCTCACCAATCATCATTCTACTCCTTTACTCGTCATCTTCTTCATCAACATGAACAGCAATGGAGTTTCTTCTGGTGACTTCTCTGATGGCATCGTTTGCTAAATCATCGAAATCCTCTGAATCACTGTCACTGTTGTATTCATTCTTGATATCTGTCCATTCAACATAGTAGGACTTAATGAACTTCTTAGAAGATTTAAGGAACAATGGATCAAATGGGAAATAACCTTCCAAATCAACAAACTGTTGCTTGACAAGATTCAATTTCTGTAAAGAAGCAGAACTGGAATTGCTCTTCAAATCGGAAGCTGACAAAGCACCAGTGATCCCCTTCAATTTCTCACTCTTGTTCTTCTGAATAATAGAGAAACAATAAGCAACGTTTTCTTCTTGAGAAATCTTACCAAACATCATAACCACATTCTCGTTACAGTACTTCAAAGGATTGAACTTCGTGATGATCATACGTTGGAAGAACTTGTCAAGGCCAAGGTCCCAATCGTTGGTCTCTTGGTTCTTTAACATGGAATGTCTAAAACAAAAAACATAAAGAAGAACTTGGAAGGTAGAATAGAACAACTTGAATCGGTCCATGTTCACAGTGCCATCGATTTCAACTTCACGCTCTTCAACGTATCTGTTTAGCCAGTTCGTCAAGTATGAGAAGATGAAGCGGATCTGGGATTGTTGGAGGTTCTTGGCTCTGGCAAGGTATGAAGACAAGTACTGTAAGGCCTTGATTCTCTTGTCAATGGTTTCATTCTGGGAGAAACAAACATCAATCAAGGTGACAAGGAATGAATCTGTGAGTTCTGGGGAAAGTTGGGTGAAATAGAATAAGATGAACTGAGTGGATTTTGTGAAATATGTAGGCAAGATATGTGATTTGAATAGGGAAATAAGTGTGTTGAACTGAATCACCGTTTGTTCTTCTTCAGTTTCATTGGACATAGCTGTGGAGATATTTTGGAATACCAAGGATAAAATGGAGTCCAACTTCTCAGAAAGATCAGTGATGGCCATAGATTGTAAATTGTGGCCATTGATTTCTTCTTCCAATAAGTCATCTTCGTCTTCGTCTTCCTCATCTTCTGATTCGATGGCGTTTTCAAATTCTTTGAAATGAACCTTGCGTTTTCTGAGATTTTCCACAGGATCAACGTCTTTTTCTTCGTCTGATTCATCGTCATCAGAATCATCCTCTTCATCTTCATCTTCTGAGTCACTGTCCATATCTTCGTCATCGTCGAGTTCGTCTAATTCATTCTGCAATTCCACGTCAATCTGAATGGTCTTCTCAATAATCAATGACCAGATATTGAACCTAAGCTCAGTACAGTACGACATAACCTTGAGCAAGTTATCCACGTAGTTCACCAAATCAGCTTTTCCGTTGTTCTTATTTGGAAAGTTTCCAGCCAGGCATTTGTTGATGGAGTGAATAGAAGTTGGAATGATTTGGACAAAGTACATAAGAAGTTCATGATGGTACTTGGTCTTGTCTGTGGACACCGTGAACTGCTTGATGATCACCTGGGAAATCTCACCCCACCATTTAGGCAGGTAAGAACAAAGGGTGATAACAAATCTCTTAAAGACGTTTACTTGTGGTGGTGTAAGAACACTATACCACTTAGAATAGTTTATAATGGCGATAATTAAGTTATCACATTTCTTAGAGTCTAATCTAGATATGTTGTTGGACAAGGCATTCAAGATAATGGCGAAGTTCTTTGGCTGGATGGCCTCAGGATGTGACTTGGCTAGACCGATCTGTCTGGTGAGTGTGTCTATCTGTGTGGTGTTGTTCTAGAGGCAGTTCATGTGTTAGTATATGGATTTAAGATATGGAAGAGGAAACGGAGCGTGGAAACTGGGACAATTACTTACGTCATCTAAAGCTTCTAAAGCGGATTTGATGTATGATCTGTACATTTTAGTATCGAACTCTTCAGAACCTTCTTTATCTTCTTTATCGTCATTATCATCGTCGTCATCCTTCTCCTCCTTCATGTTTCCATCTTTAGACCCATTTAGTTTCCTTCTTTTCGGGGTCTCTGTGTTCTCTGTTGCAATGGAATTCGTCTCTTGTTCTCTGGTTCTCTTGAAGTGATCTTGTTGGTGGTCTATAGACATCATTCTTGTGCTCTTGTTGAGGCGTATGTGTGTGTGTGCTTGTATCTGTGGTATCTTCAAAGAAGTATCTAATCAAATTTCAGGTGTAATCGAATCAAATCAAATCAAATTAAAAAAAAATAAATGCTATGTTTCTAATGAATGGTTCCGTGATATCACAATGTCAATGGATCACTTCTAATGTTAATGCTCAATTCTTAATTAATAACTTGTGTAAATGATTTTGCCCTCATTTTAAAAAATGCGCCCTGGTCTTTATTATTATTTTTTTCTATCTAAAAATTTTTTTACATGATGCGAGGTTAATCGACCCATCCGTGCCACTAACCTTTCCGTTTGGGGGAATTGTACCGATATATCAGTTCAAGTGCTAGTTTTCCTATGCAGTGAAATACTACACCAAATAATATAATTAACTATTTATAATCTTTTGGAGAGAATCCTGGCCTTCTGTCATCTATAGTATTCGTTTTATCTAAGTGATAATAAATAACCTTTAGATACTTAAGAGAACTTGGGACTACAGTGCCTACTTGGATCCTTTCATTTCCCACACTTAAATGAATATCACCTACCTTAGTATATCGTTGTTATATTACAAAGTAATAGATAAGCACCGTTTCTGAACCGACACCGACTGAGAGAGGAAGCTGTGAGGCAGTAATACATGGATCGGAACACTAACTAACAGTAGTGTCCAGTTGGGAGTATACTTTTGCCAGAGCGCTTGAGTACGCGTAGGCTAGCCTGCAATTCGCTTGTTGTGTTAATCTATGTACAATATGTAGAATGTAGAGAGAAGACAGGAAATCGTCGTTCTTAAATATATTACCGAAATGAGTCATTCGACTCAGCGAGTAAGCAACCGCAGAAGTGGGCTTTAGGGGAATAAATCACGTGCAACGTGGTGCATAACGGAGATATGGATCCGTTCTGTAACATTCCCCTCCACAACGATTAAGGACTTGTTCTTAATGAAACAAAACCAGTAGCAATGAATTGAACGATCTCCTTTATAATAGCAATAACCTTGAAAGCCATCAGATAAATGTCAACTCGTAGTACCTACTAACTTCAACGTGACATGACCAACAATGTAGTGTGAAAAGTTCATAGAAGAATCCCTGAAAGAATAAATAGTAGTAATAGAAAGGGTATATGTCCTTGATGAGCCAATCCGTACTGCCTTGAAGCATGACATATGCCCTCCATCCCCCCTTCAAACCAAAAGACAACAGCGGAGCACAACCTGAGACTTGACATAATGGCAACGTAAGGAAAGAAAGAAGAAAAAATGGCAACCTCTGGTAGTAAGAAAGACAACTTACTGTAAGAACTTGGGTAGATCTGGGTGGCTATTCGACGTCTCGAACAGACACGACCAAGTAATAACAGCAACGAAAACAACACATCCTTCAACGATAGATGGGGACTCTCCTCTGAACAAATAGAGAAAGGAAATAAGAATAAAAGTGAAACAGCAACACAGATATAATGCTTCTGATAATGACCATACTAAATCTAAACTTAGACATAGCACCGATGAGCAACTGGCGATCATCAATTAGAGCCTCTGAACCATCAAAGCAAAAGTACCTTGTACCTGGAAACCTGTAGTGAAATTTGAACGTAATGTTTGAACTGTAAGTGAAAAGGTTCACGAACAGATCTGGAACTTGATTGGGCATCTGGTAGAAGTCAAATGGACCTCAGTAGAGTGGCCTGGACCAGTGATTTGGATAGCAATGTTATGAATCGGAACTAGCCACATAGCATAGTAGTAGCTACCATGATGATACCTGGAAAATGTGCCAACAGAGCACCAGGGCGATTGGATGCAGAGACATCATGAAGCCAATAACCAGCAAGAGCAGCTCTTAATGATCAAAGAACTAACCAACAACTTAACGACAAATGAGAATGATTTAGAAACAACAATAGGAGAACAACGGTGCCAACAATTTAATGTGACGGGATAGAATCGGGGTAAGGGAAAAAGAGGAATAGAACGACGAGCCTCTTGATAATTTTGTTGATAGTGGTAGCAGGGGATTCAGCAGAGACAAGCCTGGTACTTGGTGATGTGAAATGATAACCTTGAAAGAGTGGAAGTGGATCAGCTCTATGGTAAAGTCAAGTACCCAGCAATAAACAACCCCTCAGAACTCCAATACCTGAGATTCATGTAGCTCCCTGATGTTTAAGTACTCCAACAGTACATTCAAATGGTGAGATTCAACGGCGGCAACAATCCATTCTGCAAAAGAAAAAAGAAAACACCTTGTTCTAAGAATTGTTTTAGTACGACCTCCATGTTATATTACAAAGTAATAGATAAGCACCGTTTCTGAACCGACACCGACTGAGAGAGGAAGCTGTGAGGCAGTAATACATGGATCGGAACACTAACTAACAGTAGTGTCCAGTTGG
>JAKUBK010000019.1:0-85491 GCA_030566875.1 Waltiozyma chaumierensis | reverse complement strand
ATAATATTATATTAATAAACTAATAAATTAAATTTCAAGATTATATAGATTTATTAATTATATTGGATTATTGAATTTATTTATATATATTAAGCTGCTCCGCTTATAATTATCACGATATATTGCAAGTTGGCAATTTATTTAAATAATATATTCTATATCGACCTAAATTGATCATTCTACCACACTTGTGTTGGAAATATAAATGTTTCATGGCTACATTAAAAATACATCAGCTATTTTACATCGAGGTCTTTGTATATATTGATCAGCATAGCTACTTTAGAGTTACTTCAGGATAACCATGATAAAACACATGGTCATTAATTGAAATATTATATAAAAGGCATAAATTGATACTTTTTTTTTTGGTTGTGTACTCAAATTACGTGAAACAGTTATATTAATCAGGTTTCTCAACAAATGACCCGAAATTGGGTTTTAGATTAACTAGTCATCATAAATTGATCAAATATATATATATATTTGAACACAAAAACAGGGCTGTATCTAGTTCAATATTGGGCTCATAGGAGGCCCCATTCTGGCCACACCCAAGTCCCACTCGACTTCATAATCAAAAGGTTCATAAATGTTTGTTCTGGAAACGTAATCGAAGAAGATGTCCTGACTGGATAAAGAACTCTCGTAGTCAATACATCCAACCCTCTTCAAATCTTCTATGTTTGTATGAACCAAGGAATATCGAAGGAATCGATTTCTAGATGGTTTGTCTATAACTTCTGCCTCCCCACACGAATTATGACTAGATAAGCTCAAGAATTCTAAGTGTGGAAGTGAATTGGCGTAGAAAAAAGGCATATACTTGCCCAATTTTGGATAAGGGGCTTGAAGTACTTCAATTCCATCACAGTCGATAACTCGAAGAAATTCATACCGTGACAAAATCTTTAGGTGTTTTAAATCTGGAATCCTGATGATTTCAATTGAATCAACAGAAATATCTGAGTAGTTGACACTGAGAGATAGTTCGACAAGTGACGGAATATACTTAGCCTCAGAAAAGTCTAACAGGAATCTACCATCTCCTCGCTGACTAGTAACGAAGAGTTCCAATTTCCATAACATCACAAAATTGCATCGACCGAAATGATCCATAAAGGAGTAGTCGTCTCCTTCAATGGTTGATGGGATCTCAAGCTTCAAAGTCCTCAACTTCAGGAACTGGTCTGGAAAATCAAACACCCTTGCATTTAAAAGTCTGAGTTGAAGGTTCTTGATCTCAGAGAATGCATTTTGCACATACTTCAACGAAATTGACACTGATTCACTCAGCTCATAATCCCAACAATACGAGACAAGGCGGTTGCTGCAGGAAATGTATGGTATACAGTTGCTTTTGACCTTGAGATGCCTCAAGTAAGCCATTGTACGATGAAGTAGAGAGAAGTCACAAGGCCCAGAAGAAGCGATTTTGATATCAAACAACTCAACTGCCGAAAGGTCTTGTCCATTGAAGAACTGAATGAACCTGGTGTTGTTAACACTAAGCATCTGTACTCGACCAAAGTAAAGCTGGCCACACATGGGATGTAAATAAGAAGACTCTCTCTGATCGTTGATCTCCACGATTCTAAGTTTTGGAAAATGAAGATCATTAAGGAGAACCCGCGTGTCTCGATGGGAATGGAGTTCAAGAGCCAAATCAACAAGCTTCGGCAGCCTACATTGTGTCATACCAAGTATTGAACCATTCAGTTGGTAATGGTTAGTAACAAAAAGAACCCGTAATTGTTCACAACGCTCAAAGGTAACATCCTGGATACACCATACACCAAAAAGGGAAATTTTCACAGGAGATATTGTTAAATTAGGCCTTCCTATAAGGAAAAACGAATGTCCATAATAAAGATCCTCATCTCTCATTCGTGTTCGAAATCTCACCTTCCTAGTATGGATCCCTAAATTATTCTCAACGGATAACCGTATGTTGTTAATGAACATCTGACAAACATTTAACAAAGCAAGATCCCTTGTTGTCCCGGAAATATCGAATATCTGGAAAGGAATATTATCGCTATAATTTTCGTTTCCTATGATTGCCGTTTTGATTCCAGTGGCAAAATTGATCTGTGGGAAATGTCCTGTATGACGAAAAGACCTTGTATCAAAGACAGTGGTGTAAGATTGGGTAATGGTAAGACTGATTTGGGAATCTGTGCTGATGAGTGGTGCTAAGAGGCTTTGTAGATTATGTAGTCCTTCGGACTGAGTGAAAGGAACAAACTCTGGATCTTCGTCCATCTTATGATTAACATGATAAACAATATGGACACGGCAGGTCCTGAAGACATCTTGGAGTAAACGGATAGCATTCAGATTTCTGTGTGAGGATATATTCTCATATAGATCCATGATATAAATGGCCATTGTTTCTGGAATTCCTGGAAGAGTAAGAGGTAGAACCCTAAAGTCCAAGTCCACTGCGCTTCCACCAGAAAGCATGTAGTGACGTTTCTTGTTTGTAGTGTGCTGAAGAAATATTATGATCGTGTGGAGAATGGGATAGAGCTCTCGGATCTTCAAGGTCTCAATCAAGGTTGAACTGTCCACTATACTGAAGATTGTGTATTGGACTTCTCTGGGAAGCTTTTCAAGGGGAAATTTAACAACCATTTCTTCCACCTCCTTACAGTGGATATTGTCAGTCTGATGTGATCATGCTTGAACATGATTCTAAATCTTTTAAATGAATGGAGGATATTACAATATTATTATTATTATTATTATTATTTTGAATTGATTTTGTGTACAAAATAAAAGATTTGGTAATAAATTAATTATATTAAGGAGTACCATCTCTGCCACTCGTTCCCGTGTAAAATAGGGTTCTGACTAAGCAAGCAGGATTTTATATCATCTGCGTGCGCGGGCGGGCGCCCAAAGAGTTTGAAGCCTGCTAATTTTCTTCAAAATTTGAAAATGTAAACAAGACAGATCTGAGGTTTAAATTTCTGCTTTCCCTAACTTTCCAATATTTCCCCAAATCACCACCGACTCCTCCATAACCAAGCCTACTGTGTCATGTCCACATCACATTGGTCCATTGCTCCGTTTGTAGGACTATACCAATCAATTGCCAGTGCTGGGTTCCCAGATCAGTCACTTCTTTCAGATCTCAGCATCGATCTTCAATCATTAACAGCAGTTCCACCAAAGAATCAAACCAGCCGTTCAGCGTTGGAAACAGGTAAGATCAAACTCCAAAACACCGAGTATGAAGTCAACCAAGAGTTCAAGATTGGCGCTGTGGAACTATCAGACGAGTTAAACATTGACGAACTGATCTCTGCTGAGATTCTTCTCGATGTACAACAATCCCATCCAGATGAAGGCGTTGAAGCTTTGAAGGACTTAGCAAAAGCCGCTTACTACCTACGTAAGGAGCATATCTTGCAAGTGGTCTCTTACATCTACAATGCTTCTAATAACGATCAACTGGTGGCTTCTATCTGGAAGAAGGAGGATACCATCAAGTCCATCGTGAAGAGTTTCCAAAACGTACACGAAGAGTTAGCTTCCATCCATCAACTAGTTCAAAAAGCCAGGATCTTAGAAATTGGACACACTCAAGATTTTAAGATGAAGGTATCGTTCAGAAGAAACGCCTTACAGACCCAACACGAGACGTTATCCGAGATCTTATACGGCATTGTCTCTAGGGGTCTTCTATCTCTAGCTCAATTCAAGGAGCTTTTGAACTTCTTAGCTACAGCCTATGAAGTTGCCGATTTATTTGCCATCCATTTGTTGCCATCCCTTGTTCTCTTCATGTCGAAACTCCCGGACCTTCCTGAACATGAGATCAAACAACTCCATAGTGATCTTCTTAAGGATCTCAAAAATGACAACGCTTACCAAAAACCAATGAAAGTTCTTGTGATTTTGATATTTTTGACATATTTCATCACCTGGTGCAAGGCCTCGTCTTCAAGATTGACAGAGTTTGATTTCGATATCGCCGTTGAATCACCAATGACGTTGGCTGTCCAATTGGGTGCATTGGAGCAGTTGCTTATTGTCAATGCTTCTTTGGCCTCTATTGCCACAGATAGTTTGATCGAGCCACTTTATGATCTAAGGTCGTTACTTGAACAGCATTTGCCACATTTGGAAGCCAAAAGAGTTCTCGATGTCAACGAAGAAGAAACCAGAAGACTCAAAGCCTCCAATCCATCATCTGCAACTTCTCAAGTGTACATCCATACCACCCAGACCACAATCTCTGAGAATTTGACTGCCTTCTTAACTAGCACCTTACATGACTTCACACAATCTTTCATTTCAGACGGAGCATTCCTTTTAATCAAACTCAAGGACTCCGAAGAAGATTCCCTACTTTCGTCATCTCAGAACGAAACAAAGGAAGAAAAGGAACTTGTTTCACCGCTAGAATCCATTGCCAAGAAAGCCGATTTGGAGAGATTCTATCTATCTGTCTACTACTTATACTCCATTCGTGAAGATCTAATCAGCGAATTCTGGGCCGATCGTGAATCAAACGCATATGGGTTCATTTCTTGGGCTTCGAATGCCAATGAATCCTTGTTTATGAGATCGACATTCCTTGTTATGATGAGTGCCTTGACTAAAGGTGACGATGGCAAGAATGCCAGCTATGTCTATGGCTTTATTGCTGGTCTTGATAAGTTGTCTTGGACCAAGATCTGTGAAGATATGATGAAGATTATTGAACAGATCCAGGCCTTAGAAGCTAAAGATGGCGAGCCTTTGAATATATCTGAATTCACCATGCTTCAGATGGCTTGTATGCTTAATATCGTCTATTGTGTGGCAACTAACGGCACCGATGAATTGAAAAAGACATTTGATACCACTTTGTTAGACACATTGTTCCAATTCTTAAAACTAGATACTTCTCTTGTTGGTCCAACATTACGTACGTTGGCCTCTTTAGTTTGTCCATCAAGAAAGAATACAATGTGGGAGAACATTGAGATTTGGCTTTTTGGATATCAATTTGGTTCATTCAAGGAAGCTTTCCAATCTCGTCTATCCGCTTTCCCAGATGTTATTGGCTTCATTGAACTTTTAGAGACATTGTTACATTTGGACACTTCAAGTACTGGCAAATATGGATTGCCTTATCCACAAGAGATTGGAACTCCACGTCGTAAGGCTGGAATCGCTCCTTATTTGGAATTCTTATTATCTGATGTCTTGTACCATTCACGTGATTTGTACTTTGAAGAACAGTTGGCTTTACAATTACCGATTTTGAGAATTGTTAATAACTGTTTGGCCCAGTTTGATCCGAAGTTGATCTTGATGTCTTTCCCAGCCTGTGTTGATCTCAATTCTGTTGTTGCTACCAGGGACTTCACCACGTTTGTTCAAGCCAGCCCAGCTCCTCTTGTTTTGAGCTTATTGTTCCATGATAAGGTTGCTAGATGCCTGTTGGATATTGTTGGTACCGGTATTGAGAACATCAATGATAAACAAGCTTCTGAGAAGTTGGTTAGGGCAGTGGACTTATCTTTGGATATTCTTCAACAGGTTCTTGATTTGGAAGTCACCTACTTTGACGAATTGCTTCCTATTTTAAGAAAGGACACAGGCTACATCCAACCTTCTTTTGGTTTGAGTTCCTTCTACGATGTTTTGTTATCCCACTTACCAGTCGTTGCCCATATCGCTCTATACATTGGTTGTAAGCATTTGTCTATTGCTTCTAAGGCTGTTAGATTGTTGAGACAGTTTACAAAATCGACCCAATTAGGTGGTTCCAAATCCAAACTTCTCACAATTCTCACAAGTGTCAATGAATCTTTACGTATCAAACATGGTCTCATTGATCAATTGTCTTCCAACGATTTTTCATCTGATTCTTCCATTGCTTTGAAATTGGACATTTTCCATTTGATCAATGACAATTTGACATTTGTTAATCAAAACAAAACCACAGTGGCTCATTTCCTCTTAGGGTTCAATGTCAAGAATGGTATGAGTTTAGGCTCTCCATCTCAGGCAACTTTCATTGCTTCTTCCAAGTCTCTGTTTGGTTCTATTATTTTTATCTTAGAATCATCTTTCCTTTCGTTACAAGGGTACGATATTGATTATCCACCAGCCAGATTTGCTTCGTTATCCTTAGAGATCATTTTGAAGTTGTGCCGTAATAGGTTGACTTCTGATTTGATCATGCAACATTTACAAAAATATGAACTTGTGGAGAAGTTTTTATCAACCCCAAGATTGGATCTTAGAACTTTATGGTGTGGCACAAGATTTGATCCAAGTGTGAACGCTCCAACTACCTTCAACTCCGGTCCTGCTATTGGGTCTTTCCTAGCTATGCTCAACCAAAGAAACTTCATCTCACAGTATTTGTCGTTGGAATTGCATAGAACTGCTCAAACGGGTAGTATTGCAAAGACTCAGAACTATATCAACTCATTGATTAATGGTGGTTCTTATGGTAAACTTGCTGGTCCAGCCAAGGTTTTATTGTTGCTTGATATTTTGGATTTCGAATTTGAACAAGAGTTTCTATCCACGTTTGAACAAGGTCAATTGTCTTTCTTCAATAAGGTTGATTTGAATGTTGATCTTAACAGTCTCAAGTTGTCGAACAATCTCTGTGCGGGACTTTTCAATTTCGATGAGTTGGATTCAGTCTTGGATTTACAACTAAGACAGCTTTCTTCCAAGGGGCTGTATCATACTAATGAAGCTGCTGCTGCTTCCCAAAAGGCCGTTCTTGACTTCAAGAATGAATTAGCATCAACTTCTATGAATTCTCTCTTGATTAAACATCCAGTGGAAATTTCCAGCAACGAAGATCAAGCATCTTTGGAGAGATTGATGATCAAATCGAGATTGACTAACCATTTAGCCGTTTTGAAGTTCAAGACGTATCAACTATCTGCCTTACATTCTTGGTGTCAGCTGATCTCTGTCATCGTGGCAGATGGTAAACTTACACCACTCGAGAGAGCCGAATTCATCTTAGAAGTGTTCCAGACAATTCTGCCTAGAATCAACTTCGAGAAGGACATCTTTTATTCAGAAGAATTGGTCTCACTATCTGTCAGTCTCTACGATCTATACATTCAAGCCGATCAAGAAGGCGCAGCGTCCAACGTGGACGGATTCCAAAGATTATATCCATTGTTCAAGACATGTATCCAAGGAATTTTATCTCAAGTATCTTCTCTTACATTACGTTCAGATCTTTACGTGTTAGCTCACAAATATCTGACGTGGATTTCTTCCAACAAGGAAGTTTCCAGAGAAATCTTACAATCCATCAAAACTTCCAGTGAGAGATTGATCACTGTTATCACCAATGATGCCATTTCTTCAAAGGGACCAACTAGAATTACAGCTTTGTTACTTTTGGAAACTCTTTACAGATTATCCGATTCCATTCAATCGAACTTGGTTCTTTCTGTCCTCGTTAAGAACAACATGTTGTTACTTTTGGTGAAATCCATCAAACGTACCGATGAATCTTTGCTGCATCATACGACTTTACAATCGCTTCTTTATGAATTGACAGCATTTAAAGCCACCGTATCATTATTGATTCGGATTGGTGAAACCAGAGGAGGTTCATTGGCATTATTACAAAGTGAGGTTTTCCAAACGATCAAATCCTGTGGGTTTTTGAACATTGACGCTGATTTAGGATTGGATTTGAAATTCGAAGAACATGGTACTAGAGTCAATTTAAATCTGTGGGATTCGAATGGATTGAATGTTTCTCTTTTGGAACTATTAACTCCTGTTTTCCAATTGATTTCTGCTATTTTGTTGAGTACCAGTTCCGAAAATACAATTGTCATTGATCAAGTTAGAAAATTGCTTCTGTTCTTTGACAAGTTGATTACTGGTGTTTTGAAGAAGGATGCTTTGATGGAGAAGAATGGTGAAAGTACCAGCAGTGTTTCTGGCTTGAATGAATTGGTCAACTTATTCATTTTGCTATCTACTTTAACAGGATACACTGAAAAAGAATAAGACTGCTTTTACTAGATGGTGGAAATTAGACATGGCCAAATATATTAAATTAATGTACATTATATATTATGAAATTTGAATTCTACAATGGAACCGTGGTGTAAGTAAGCGAGTAAGTTTTTTCACAACCCTTTAACCTTCTCAAGCATTTCTGACAACTCAGTAGATTCCTTCTTGATATGTTGCATAGCTTTCAAATAGGTGTTCATCAACTTAACACTATCACCGCTCAAACCATCCCTATCAGCACTTCTATTGTTAGAGATGCCATTGGCCTTATTGAAAGCATCGCTGACTTCGTTAATCTCAGTGATTAAAGCTGATAAGTTCGATCCTAGCAATGTCAAATTATCATCTAGGATCCCAACGGTATGATAAGCTTGAGATCTCTTAGCGTCGTTGCTCATTACAACAGAAGAGGCAGAAGAAGAAGAAACTGGAACAGAAACAGCAGTAGAAGCAGAAGCACCAGCATTTGTAGAAGAAGTAGATGTCTGAGAATCAACAGATAGAAGTCCTTGGATTTTGGATTCGTAGTTATCTAAGAATGTTTCTAATTCCATTTGTTGTCTTTCAATGTACAACAAAGCTTGGTCAATCTTAGTTTGGGTCTTATCCGCTTCTTGAACATCAGCATATAATTGTGAGATACGAGAACCACCCTCCACCAAGGCATTGTCCCATTCGTTAATCTTGACAGCGTAAGCTTCGAAAGAAGAAGAAGCAGAAGTTAATTGTGCTGTCCATTTGGTGATTAGATCTTCTAATGTCTTATTGTTTAAAGTTATTGGTTGTGGCGTGATAGCTTTGGAGACTTCCTTATCTTTGTTTAAGTTGGAAGTAGTAGTAAAAGATACAGTTTTCTTTGGATCCTCAGCTGGCGTAGTGGTGACTGTTTCTTTCTTTTTTTCTTCAGTAGGTTTAGTAGCACCGAAAGAGAAACCAGCTGGCTTAGCAGCATCGTCTTTCTTAGTTTCAGCTGGCTTAGCAGCACCGAATGAGAAAGATGGAGCAGCTGGTTTAACAGCGTCATCTTTCTTTTCAGTACTAGCAGTGGTGGCAGCACCAAAGGAGAAACCAGCTGGCTTAGCAGCATCGTCTTTCTTAGTTTCAGCTGGCTTAGCAGCACCGAAAGAGAAAGATGGAGCAGCTGGCTTAGCAGCATCATCTTTCTTTTCAGTAGCACCACCAAAAGAGAAAGATGGCTTTGGTACATCAGAAGTGGCAGCCACAGGAGTAGCTGGAGTAGCAGCAGCAGCAGGAGCACCACCAAAAGAGAATGATGGCTTAGCAGTTGTTGTAGTTGATGAAGATGGTTCAGTTGGCTTAGCTCCGAATAAACCACCAGTGGAAGCACCACCAAAAACAGGGACAGGAGCAGGAGCAGGAGTAGTAGTGGTTGTAGAAGAAAGATTCATAGAATTGAAGGAAAAAGCTGGTGGTTTTGTTGAAGATGCGGAAGCACCAAAGATTGGAGCAGTACCAGTTGTTGTGGTAGAAGCACCACTACCGAATGAGGATAAAGGTTTTGAAGAGTCTGTTGATGGTTTAGCACCAAATAATCCACCTGTAGTAGTAGTGGTACTGCTGCTGGCTGTATTACCAAAGCTGAAAGAAGGTTTATCGCCAGTGGTAGAAGCTGGAGCTGAAGAACCAAATGTGAATGCTGGTTTATCACCGCTTGTTGAGGCACCGAATGTGAATGCTGGCTTGTTAGCGCCTGTAGTAGTTGAAGTTTGACCAAAAATCGAATCTGATTGAATAAAACGGGGAGGTATTGTTAGTATTATGGGTCCATTGAGAGTTAGAAACTAACGATTATGATTGGATAGTAACATACTAGTATTGCCAGACATGATATTTTGGGATACTTTTGGGAGATATATTCAAGGGATCTTATTGAATATTAGGTGTCATTGATTGTAAGAGATCTATTACAATTCGCCTGAATTTCCCATCAGCTTTGTTATGTTTTTTTGATCTTGCGCGCAAGATATTTTGAATTCGACCGTTAAAATATAGCAGATACGCGAACTGACTCTATAAATTAAGGCACATAATTGGTTACACTTTTATTAATACTTTTAATTATTATGAAAGACCACTATATTAGTTATAGAGCAAATTGATATACATCAATCAATCGTAGATCCATGATCAGATTATACTGTCAAAAGGATCAATGTAATTTGGAAAATGGATCATTGAAATCTAATCTTATAATCAATAGCTATAACAAATTATTACAAAGCCATGTATATATTATATGATCAAATCAAGTTCTCTAAAATTGAACCACATTCTGATTCCCCTTGCTTCAATTCCAAACCATTCAACATCTTCTTAACAATTTCTGATTCAGACTGTACATTTTCCACGCAGAGATTCATCAAGTTGAAATCATCATTAGTATGATAGGTCAAGGATACGTCGAATAATCCTTTATATTGGATGGTTTTCTTGTAAGTTTCTGATAACAAAGAAAAACAGGAAGAAGATGTGGTTGTATTCACCCAATCAGAAATAACAACATTCAAATTCTCTTCTCCTTTCTTTAACTGAAGAATCTTATAAATATCACTATCGTGATCCAAATTCTTCAAAAACAATTCATTGATTTTAATGTCTTCCACTTCTTTATTATTGCAAGATTCATCAAGATATCTATCGTCATCTGGATCAAGTGGTGGCAATTCCCAACCTTGGCGTCTCCGACGTCTCCAGTTTAACCAATGGGAAAGTTCCCATAGTGCATAGACAATATCGTTTAATAAGGGGATGAAGAGGTGGATTGTTATTACCGGTGACTGATTTTCGGAGTCAGAAGCTAAAATTGTAGTTGAAATTGATGGTGACAATGTTGTTTTTGTTTTTGTTGGTGTAAGTTTATTTGTGTCTGTCATGTCGTGTACTGCGTGTTTGTTGGTTTTATACCGCTGTTTCTATATGTTATAGTATTGTCAATAGCTGTAATAAGGACAGAGTGAAATGAAAGAATATATATTCCATCAATTTCCAATCCAAATTGGATTTGGAAATGTATATACATTTTTCCACTACATATATTATGCCTTATTCCTGGTCAAGAGATCTCAAAGCGTGCCTATAATGGAAGATCTCATGAGATAAATAGCTAGAATTTTGAACCTCCTCGACTTATTGATCTACAAGACATCTGCAATTAGATTAATTTTTCCAGTGTGATGATGAATCACGCTCAATTATAAAACAATATGATCAACAGTTTAAATTAAAATGAGAGGTTGAATATATTTATTAATTATGTACTAGAACACGTGATTAGAAGGTATTTATTAATAACTACATGCTTTTCTCTCTAACTGAACAATGTGGGCAAAGCTCTGTCGATACCCAGCTGTATAAGTAATCAATTGAAAACAGTATTAGCAAAGCTGACATCTATAAACTTGATAAAAGTTGCTTCATATCAACGTATCTAACCTGACAACCTTCAGAATTTTCAATCTCCTTAAAGAACCGTTGAAAATTTATCATAATATCATTCGGCGTCTGTGTCTCCCTCATCTTTCTATGATAATCAAAACTCTTCAAACTTTCAATACAATATTCATATCTTAAAGATTGAAGTTCCTCATCAACAGTGATCGTTGTTGTGAACTTTGCCAAGTTGGAATAAGTAACCATTCTTTTAAACCCTTGGAAATTCAATTTAAGATCATTCTGATTCTCACCTTCCTTTACCTTCTCTTCATTTGTTTCTATCCATTCCTGACTAGTCGGATCCTGTAGAAGAATACTACTGCTACTATTAAGTCTAGCAATTTTAATATCTGGACTAAGTGCACTTGTATCCCTGCTAGAAATATCCTCATGAATCAAACTCAAAACTCCAGAGTTAATAGCATAATCCATTTGTTGAAAAACACCAGGATATTGAGACCCTGTGATGAAATAATCGAAAACATCAGCCAAGATAACATCATGGTATTGTAAACTTCCACTTTCAACTATCTGTTCTTCTTGTTGCGCTTCACGTCTTCTCCTCAAACGAAGCCGAACGTTACTGGAAAGTAAACCTATTGAAATTATTTTTAATGAAAATAAGGGCGTGATTACTACGTATAATAATAGGATCACTCCTATCATTGTAACAGGTCCTTGAGTGGAGATGTCAGTATTGTGATAGGATTTAGTACTTTCAGTGTTCATAGTGAGTAAAGTTGGTATGGAATGGTTGGACATTGTGTATAGGTCGATTGTGTTACTTGAATCCTTGATGTAGTGTTCTATTGTTAATTGTTAATTGTTTTGTTTTGAATAGACTCTCGATTGTTCTGTGCCTTAAAACTATGAGATTATTCTTGGAAAGTTGAACTATTGAAAACTTAAATAAAATCATATGAATTTTAAACAATTTAAATTATCTTTATAATCGTGAACATGGAGTGTGGACATTGAATCACAGTACAATAATTGAATTACCGCTTTTCATATGATATGATACGATGATCTATCTTTCAAATTAATGCCGTATTAAAAATGAATCCAGTTTCCACCTAAAAAAAAGGACTTCACTAAACTGTTGAAAGTCAATTCATTCATAAAACTCATCAATTTTTAAGAGATCTCATGTTCAAACTTCATTTAATGAGATCCTTATATGTAATTTGGAAGTTCCATAATTACGTAATATATTATATAAGTCCAACTTTTTCATTTTGAAATTAACCTGGCCTTTGGTTCACTAAAGCCAATCACGTGCCAAAAGTAATATCAACTATTGATTAGATTACTAGCAATAATAATTAATTAAATTCAAAAATTCTTCAAATTCTGGTTTTATATTAACTCTACAAATATCAATTACGTGAGGTGTATAAACTGAACCAACTAAGCCATGGAAACCAGCTGGATTGTACAGACACTCCTCACAACAGTTGTGTAATTTCCATCATTCTTGAAATAAAATAGTTTGCCTCTAAGACAAAGGTCCATCAGCTCCTTGAAGCCAAAAAAAAAAAAAAAAACACTACAATATGCATTAAGACATGACAA
Source organism: Waltiozyma chaumierensis (assembly GCA_030566875.1). NCBI lineage: Eukaryota > Fungi > Ascomycota > Saccharomycetes > Phaffomycetales > Wickerhamomycetaceae > Waltiozyma > Waltiozyma chaumierensis. Next base: position 72,450 of record JAKUBK010000019.1, on the reverse strand, counting down.
TTGAACTCCAGTATCCAATAACAGGGTTGAATTCGAAAATTTTTAATAGGAAAAGTCCTTATAAAACAGAACTAATGAATCCATGAACATCAATCACCCCAGATTCACAAGATTTCTTTGAGCCGATAACATCCATCAAAGAACCATAAGCCCTTAAATCAACAGTCCCATTTGGAGCGTTGAATAGATCAAGACAGACATCGTATTGAATACCTTGTTTCTCCTCATTGATTCTAAAAGTAGTTGAGAAGTTGACAATATTTGGATATGTGATAACTCTCTAGAGCATTTGAATCTGATAAAACAGAGTAAGTGTTCCATAATTCACTATTGATTCCAACTTTATCAAGAAGACGTTCATTCAAAGAGATATCCAATTCATTGTTTGAGCTTGTCATGATTAAATTGTAGGGATTGGAACAATGTTCTGAAGATAAAAGGAAGGGTGGTCAGGTGTAGAGCACTGATAGAAGTAGATATCGGAGATTCATAATTAATAGGTATAGATTCCACAAAGCTGATATATAGTTAGAGATTATTGTCACTGAATAGATGTTGGTTTTGTGGATTTTTATTTTGTGGTTGGAGATTATTTGATGTTAAAGAACTTAGATCTAATATAAGCCCTATTCAAAGGCACGTGATTGGACAAGAGATTTGAGAGTTCTTGGAATTAATATTTGAAATGACGCGTCCCCTGAATAACTGTGTCAAACAATCACCTAAGATATTTAAACTCAAATGAAACACATCCCCATATTTCAAGCCTACTCAGTTGTTAAAGATGGAAGATCCCCATGAAAAAGTTCACAATGCTCTATTTTCTCGTATAAGTACCAACGTTGTAAGTTCATCGAAACTATCAAGTACCCATTTTTCGAGTTTAAAACGAAACTAACAATATGATGAATAGGAATTACTAAACGAAGCACTTCAAAACCTAAACAAATCTCTACAAGATGCAAGTAATGATAATAATCAAGTTCAACTAGTCTCCCAAATGTGGGAGAATTATCAAGTTAATGCTGGGTTTAATAGAAGTGTTATTGAAGAACGTGCAAAATCGGAGGTTCAAAATGATTTACAAAGATTGAAGCAGAATAATAGGAATGGGGAGAATCAAGAACAAGATATTGGGCTATAAAATGATTGCCTTTTTTTGGTTGAAATGATTGTTGGTTTTAAGAGCGTTTATTTGTCAAGATTGGATTGTACCAGGTTTTTTTTTGGACAATTGTTAGATTTTCAATTGTCCATGTTGTTATTCATGACTTAAGATCTACCCTGAATCAAGGAGTCATCACATTGTATCTCAAATGGAGATATTATCAGATATTAGACAACAGGTTTAAGTTGTCAAGGTGGTTGAACCACTATAGAATTCTAAATTGTTCTACTTATCCAGAAATAGAGGGTTATTCAATTAGGGGGATCTGGAGACTTTGTTACTTGGGTGAGTGGATCTTTCAATATAACATTAAGCTGTACTCTACAATCGTTATCTTTACTATATCTTGATTGTACTTGGAGGCACATGATTCAATTCTCTCATTTGAATATCGTATGGTGAGATTACATAGTTGATACATACAGTTTGGACCATATGACTGTACAAAGAACAAAACTACTGGTGAATGTCTGACGTAGAACTTTTATATTAAAGTGAATTTATGATGATTAATATACAAAAAAAAACAACAGAAAGTATCAAAGTACAACAACAAGAGGACAAACAGATATTGTAGTACCAAACCACAAATTCTTCAATTAGAACCTTCAAAAAAACACACATAGAAGCAATCAAATAGAAACCAATTTTTTTTTTAAAAAAAAAACACCAAGATCTTACTAATTGGATAAGATATAGGCGAGTGTTGTATAGAGATGAAGTTGAAAAGTAAAAGAGATCTGTAAATCTGATGAATGAAATTGAATGAAACTATCCAGCAAAAGTTCAGTCCTAAAAACCTAAGAACCCAACCTAAACCAATAAAATGACGAATAATGCAACAACAGCAAGACTAAGAGTACTGAAATTAGTACTTAATTTCTTCTTGTTGAGTTGGTAACAAACCAAATCTCTTCTTTAAAGTGACTCTGTGTCTAGAGTACTTGTCATCTGGAGAGAATCTAGCTGGGTGAGCAGACTTGGTGATTTCACCTTCGGAGGTAGTCTTTTGTAAAGTGTAGATTCTCTTGCCGTCGGCACCAAGGGTGTACATTAAATGCATTGTGAAGATGTGATTTTTATGTGAGTTGTAAAGATAGACTTGTTGTTGATCTTCCAGGTGCTCATCTACTAGTGGAGCTTTATTTAATCTTTTTAATTTTTTTCTAACTGATCGCTGTAAATGTTCAGAAAAAGTTTTTTTTTCTTCTTAAGCTTGCTGACATAATTGCTTAGTAAAGTGTTGGTATGCGCACTCTCTGGGAACTTGAATGTGAATGATGAATGATGAATGTTTAAGTCGGGCAATTTGTTGAAGTATAGGTGGCAAGTTTTATACCAGCTAATAATATTTCAGAGAAAGATCATAGCAATATATCAATCGATCCTGAAGATCTATCAAAATCTCGCAAAATGTCTCAGAAACAAGATCAATTCGCTTCGTTATTTGCAGCATCATTGAAACCAAAACCATCAGGAACCCAAACGAACTTAAATCTTTCACTTTTAGAAAGACAGAGGTTACAATCTTCTTCAACCACGTCGTCCCTTTCTACCAAGTCTAATCAATGGGATGGTCTTGATTTACTTGGAAGGACGAGTAACAACAACAATAATAATACCAATTCATCCTCCAGCAATATTTATAATACGCCCAAATCTTCAACAGGATTAACCGCATCTGATTTATTCGAAGGCTTTGCCACTACGAAAAAACAACCAAGTCCAGTCCCACATACAACAGCATCTGATTTTTCAACAAAAACTGAAGATCTTTTTGAAGGATTCCCAAGTTATACACCACCACCACCACCACCACAGCCACGAAAGCAACAAAATGTCAGCTCCAATTCCCAGGACTTGGATGATCTCTTTTCCGTCTTCGATACGCCATCATCAACACCAGTTGATAGACCAATTGATAGACCAGTTGATAGACCAGTGGAAAGACCAGTATCGAGATCTACAGATGCACCAGCAAGACCATCTCGACCATCACCAAACAACTACGACGAGATGCCAAGAAGATCACATAGCACCAGACCATCACATTCAACGCCTAAACTCAACCAAGACAGACTTGATGAATCTATTGCCCAGTTACTGGAAATGGGATTCTCTTTAGAACAATCGAAATCGGCCTTATCTCAGACTTCGGACGGTATCAATGTCCAGCAAGCGATCTCTGTTCTTATGAATGCAGCTCATGGTCAATCTAGACATGGTTCAGCTACTAGAGAAGGCTCCAAGAGCAACAGTGGGAGCACAGATTACATCCAAGGGTTCTCGAAGCTGGTTTCGTCAACGACAACTAAGTTTATGAATTCCAAGTATGTGGCCGACGTGTCTTCGAAGATCTTCTCTCCTCAAGGAACTGGGACTAATAGAAGATCACCACACGATGACGGAAGACCTGCTTGGATGAGGGATAATGAGAAATATAAAGAGATGTCTCGTGGTCAATTTGATGAGGAGCCATTTGAGTTCGATGAGTCTATGTTGCAGAAGATCAAGCTTAGTGAGAAAAAGGATTATGAGTATGAAGATGATGATCTTTATAATACCAGTATTCCTGTTTCTGCTGGTTCTGCTGCTCCGCCTAGTTCTAAACCAGGACCAAGGATCCCGCCTTCAAGAAAAGAAAGATTTCAATACCAAGATGACAGTAACGTTGTCCAACAAAGTCAATCAAGACACAGAAGAAAGGAACCAGTGGCAGTTCCAAGCCCAGCACCTCCTTCAGGACCAATCCAACCTGAAGTTGATCTGTTCTCTTCTGGTTCAATTAATCTAAACGATCCAACAGTCGATCTCTTTGGTACTTCTACACCAGAACCTGAAGTTGATCTATTCAGTACACCTTCCATGCCTTCTAATGGCACACAACAGGTCAAATCAAAAAGACCAACTGCTCCAATCTCATCCACACAATTAACATTCTTTAAAGATTCAAGAGAACAAGGCAACCTCGCTTATAAACAGGGTGATTTCTCCCTAGCTCTACAACATTACGAGACAGCCTTATCCTCATTGCCTGAAGGTCATCTTTTACGAATCATTGGGTTTTCAAATTGTATCATTGCGTTATTAAAGAATGGTCAGAATAAAAGAGCTTTGACGTATTCAGAATCTGCGCTGGAGATCATTGGTCAGTCAAAGGGCAAAGGAGAAGAAGTTGAACCTGGTAAGGATATGTTCACGTTTTGGATTAAGATCAGTAGTAAGAGAGCTGAAGCCTTAGAACATTTGGAAAGATATCAAGATGCTTTAAAAGCTTATACTGAACTGATTGAGAATGGTATCACTGGTAAGAATGTCATGGAGGGAAAAAGACGTTGTCAGGATATCTTAAAACCAAAACCTAATCCAAGGCCATCAACAACCAGTCAAAGAACTCCAACACCAACTCCAGGGCCAAGACCAGGATCAAGACCTACAAATGAACCAGAATTTACAAACGAAACAGTTCAAAGAGTGAAAGACAATCATCTTGCGGAATCTCAATTGGAATCTGAGAAATTTGCCCTTCATGACCGAGTGGAATCCAAATTACAAACATGGTCCAAATCTAATGAAACTAACTTACGCCAGCTCTTATCAACATTGCATACGATCCTACCTTCGGAATTACAATGGAAGGAAGTCTCATCTCAAGATTTAGTTATGCCTAAGAAAGTAAAGATTTGCTATATGAAAGCTGTAAGTAAATGTCATCCTGATAAGATCAAGAGAGACGCTACGGTGGAATGTAAGATGATCTGTGAGAGTATTTTTGTCGTTTTGAATAATGCTTGGGAGACTTTCAGAGTTGAGAATGGGTTATAGATTTTAACTGGAATTACCGATCTTGATATATAGAGATTCTTGGTGGAAAATACATTATTTAAGGAATAGATTTCATGTAGATAGTATCTTACGTAGGGGAAAATGGTGAGTTAAAGGCCATTTGATCATAGATATATTAAAAGAATATATAGCAAGTAAAAATATAAATATTTATAAATAAGCAGAGACCAAAAAAACAAGCTGTAAAGAATTTACCATAGACTGAATATGGGGTGGATGTATATGTGTTGTGATTGACATTGTGAACACAATTTACATGAACCCACAAAGACCAGAAGCCTTTAAATGAAGTTGACCTCCATCAACGGTGTTCTTATCCATACCGCGATGGTTTGAGATTGGTTGAAACTTTGTTGGAGTTGGAGCAGACATGATTATTTATGCGTGTGTGTTAAAATTGGTTGTTGGTTGATTATATACAAAGAGAACTTGAATATTAGATTGATTGGGAAGGTTCGGTGGGTTTATGATCCTTTATATACCCACCGAAAACCGAAACATGGTTCCTTCAGTATTATATAATCTATTGTTTTCAAACTTTTGTGTCATATTTGGGAGAAGATCTTTGATTCCAAACTTGCATTTTTATTGTTTTGTTTCAGAACAATATCTAGCTAGATATCACTTAATAATTTATGAAACCAACCAATATGAAAAGAAATTATGACGTCGTACTGGTTATGTTCTGCATGAAAAATATACATTGTCCTGCATGAAACAGCTACTGAAATCAAATTGATTTGGCCAAATCCGGAAACTTTATTTTTTGAAATACCAAACATCAGGAACAGGTAATACAGCAATTAAGATCTTTCTAATACCAATTTAGGCAGAATATAACAAATAACCATTGTCAGTTAATTAGGTCTCTTGAAGAAATGAATCCATCTCTAAAATCTACTCAGCGGTTGGATGCCAAATGTTACAGGCCTGAACAAAGCTCCATTGATTTCCAGCTGTAAAACACGATCCCAGTTAATTACAATGCAACAAACTGGAAATCGTATGAAGTTTTCCAGTTAGAAAATAGAACTAGAAAGGTTTCATACTAGAACTAGGTCTTTTGTAGATAACATACCGTTAAGGGACTCCTCAGAATGTAAATCAAATAAAACTTATTTAAACACAATTCGTTGAGAAATCGCCATATGGTGCTGCACATGTATAAATTTATTCATGAATCTGTGGCACTACTAAGAGCCTATATCTTAAAAGGATCAGTAAGTATTATTATTAATCACAGTTTATTTCCTTCAAGTGATCCATCAGATCTGATATTTTAAAATCATGGTTTTTGGTTTTGAATAATTTCACATGATGGTTAATTACATTTGGAGTGATTAATAATTACACTCTAAATATTTTGTGAAATGGATTATCCAAAAATTCTTATAATCATTATCCATTTAATTTATATATAGACTAAAGCACATGAACCCTCCTCCTCCTTCTTCTTCTTCTTCTTCTTCTTCTAAATCTTCATGAACGAAGTTTAGTTATGTTGGATTTCACCCTTGAAGGCAACACAACCAACCTTAACTTCTCTAGCACTGACACTCAAGACACCGTCCTTGGTGATGTTGAAAGTGACTTCGACTTGTTCAGATTGGTTATCTCTTAAGGCCAATTCAGCTAACTTGGTACCAGGTAAGTAGACCTTTTCTCTCAAGATTTCTGGTTCTTCTTCATCGGAGTATTCTTCTTCGTCATCAGATAATGGGGCTGGTTCGATAACGGTTTCCTTGATCGAGTGTTCACCTTCAACAACGGTAATGAGGATATCTTGACCCTTTGGAGCAGCCAACTTGATGGACTTCTTGATTGGGTAGGTGGTTTCAGCCTTCAAGACAGTGAGGAATTGGCCAGCAGCATCAACAAGACCAATAGCCTTGGCGATATGTTGGGTGTTGACAATGACTGGTTGGAGAGATTCCTTGATTTCTTCAGCAGAGAAGGATTCCAACAAAGAGGCTTGTAAAGCGGCACCTCTGGCAACCAATTCTTCTGGGTTCTTGGACTTGGTGTCTAAGGATGGAGCAATGACAGCGGTGGATTCTGGGAATAGAGCAGCAATGTTGGAAGCAAGCTTTGGAGTGTTGGATAAACCACCAACTAACAAGACTTCGTCAATGTCCAAGACATCCAAGTTGGCCTTCTTGACGACAGATTCAACAAAGGTTGGGAACTGGGAAAGAAGGGAGCGACAGGTGACTTCGAAACGTAATCTGTTAATGGAGGAGTGGAAGTCAATACCGTCAGCTAAGGCTTCGATCGAGATAGTGGCGGAGGAAACGTTAGACAAAGTCTTTCTGGCCATGATGGCGGCCTCCTTCAACTTAGCAATGGAACGTGGGTTGGACTTGGCGTTGGTTTGGTACTTCTTATTGAACTCGGCGGCAATGTGGTCGGCTAAAGCAGAGTCTAAGTTGTCACCGTTTAAGGAGAAGTCATGGGCAGTGGCCAAGACAGTCAAGATACCACCTCTGACAGAGATGACAGCGGCGTCAGATCTAACACCACCAAAGTCAGCAACAACGTAGGTCTTGTCTTGGGCCAACTTGTCATCGACAGAGGCATGGGCCAACAAAGCAGCAGATGGTTCAGAGATGATTTGCAAGACTTGTAAACCGGCCTTTTCAGAAGCAGCGGTTAATTGTTCCTTTTGAGCAGCAGTGAAGTCAGTTGGGACAGCGACAACAACACCGGTGATTTCTTGACCCAAGTAGTCGACGGCGGCATGCTTCAAGTTTTCCAAGTGTCTGACAGTGGCTTCGTTGACGGAGATTTCCTTGGATTGTTCTTCAGAGGTTTGGATCTTGAAACCAATTTCACCAGATTCTAATTGAGAGGTCTTAGCGGCACGGTCAGTTAAAGTCAAGTCCAACTTGTCAAAAGTTTGACCAATGGAGTCACGGAAGTTGATGATGACGTTGGCTGGGTTTCTGACTAAGTGAGCAAGGGATTGACCACCGTGGTATTCGTCTTCAGCAATGTAAGATAAAGAAGATGGAATGGCACGTTCACCATCTGGGTTGGCGATGACTTCAATGCCATCCTTGGCTAGGTGGGCAATGGAAGAGGTGGTGTTACCGAAAGAGATACCGATGACAGTCATTATTGGAGTAGATTGAGGTGGTGGAAAAATTGGTGTCAATACAAACAGAAGGAAGCTGATCTGATTATATTGTGGATTGCCTATGTGCCATTTTTCTTGATAGTACTATTTTTTTTTATTTTTTTGGTTTTTTGGTGAAAGATTTTTTTCTTTCTTTTGGGTGAGGAGTTCCGACTTAAATGGACCCAGAGATTATCCGGTCTTCACGTGATGCAGAAGGAATCCCAATTGAAAATAAACATGATCTTAAACGGAGCTTTAAAGGGAATTAAATCATTGAATCCAAAATCCCATAACTAGAACCTATACTACAAAACTCCCAACCTGTGTTCAATTCCTTCACCATGTCATTAGTCACAGGTGCTGCCACATACAAGAAGAAGTCTGGTCTTCTTACAATCTATGAAGATCGTTCTCCTTCTATCTTACAATGGAGACCAGCAGATAGTGAGATCGCTATCCCACCAGTGGAGATAGTTCTTGCTCGAATCACACAGATGAAAGCAACACCAGCAACAGCTGAAATCATGAGACTGATGGTGATCGTGAAAGACATCAAAGATAATGAGGATGGGACGCCTCCTGTTTCCACAGATGGTTCACCAGCGGTTGAAGAAGAAGAAGGCAAAGAACAACCAACAATCAATTATGTGTTCACATTTGGTAATAGATTGGTCATGGATAATATCAAGGAGTCTCTACAACAGATCGTGGCACGTTATAAGTCAGCTGCTCAAGCTACACAGTTCGTCAATGATGCCAACGAGAAGGAAAAGCCATTGATCAACACTTCGTTCCTTGACGATGCACTAGATACCAAACGTTTATTAAAGAACCACGAACTACAACAGAAATTACTATTAGACGACAAAAAACTAATGTCCAATTTCACAGAGTCTGTGATCAAACAGAAGTTACCACCATTGAGGTTCTGGGCTACAAGAGTCCCTCAATTACGTGCGTTTGCATTAGCCAACTCTCAAAAACGTGGGCCTTACAATGTCTTATCTTCCATTAAACCTACAGCCACTTCTGATAATCAAGTCAATGTCAGTGTTACTAGAGAGAAGATTCATACTATTTTTGAGCAGTATTCTGTGGTGAGGAAGGCGTATGATGAAAACGTTCCTAGGATTTCAGAAGGTGAATTCTGGTCACGTTTCTTTTCAAGTAAGCTGTTCAGAGTGTTGAGAGGTGAGAAGGTGGCTGTTGGTGTCAGGGGTGACTTTATCTTGGATAAATATGTTGGATTGGATGTTGATTGTTATGAGAAGGAAGGTGATTCTAAGAAAGAGGTGGAAAAGGAGGAGATTAAGGTTGGAAGAATCTTGGATTTAGAGGCTAATGAAGAAGATGACCCTGTTAAGAAGGGCAACAAGCCTGACATGACCATGCAGCCTAATGCCATGCCTGAAACCGTTCAAGTATTAAGAAGTATGAACAGACTTTCGAACAAGATGATGAATTTTTTGGAGTATGAATATTCCAGAAGTGCCACGCCTGACACCAAGAGCAGGGCTGATAGAGAATCCGATTTACTCAAAGAGGAGATGATTTTGAAGGATTTAGGAGAAAAAGAAAAAGTGGAATATCTGATGTTAGATGTCAAACCAGGACAAGAGAATCAAGAACTTGAGGAGAAGCAACTAGAACAAAAGAAGGAAACACAGAATCAAAAGCAAAAGCAACTAGAAGCGTCTGTCTTAATGCCAACAAAACCACAATTCATCCACTCTGTACAATCTCTCAAGCGTCAACTCTCAACAACAGAACTCAATCTCTCTTCCTCCAAGAAACAATACATCGAATCTGCGGTGAAAGAGATCTCGGAACTTGTCAAATCCAACGTCAATCAATCCCAACAATCCTGGAACAACACCGCCATAGTAACCACAGGTTCCTCCATAATTATAGACCCAAACGCCGAAGAAGAATCAACAACCGATCAAGCCATAGTATCTCAGGGCATAATCACTAAGCAACAGTTAGAATCCTTAAGAATCACACATATGACATCCATTGAATTTCTTCATCAATTCTGGATCCATTTCCAACCTTATGCCAACTTAGGAAAAGTTTCTTCTGATTCCGGTAATTCCAAATTGGACGTCTTGAAAGGATTAGTTAAGAGTTTGAAATCATGTCTTGAACGAATTGAAAAAGGTATTAATTCTGTGAAATCGGAGAAGGAGGATGCAAAGACTATTGTGTTGTCTTGGTTCGTTGGATCTATGGATAGTATTAGATGGGCTCTGAAGAGATATGATGAAGTGTTTGGTGGTACAGTGAATGCTTAGAATATATTTATATAGAACACCTGTAACCTGGTTCCAAACACAAAAATTTAAAGATGCTCTATATCTTCTTTTCAACAGTTTTGATAACTGAGAATAAATATTATACATTCCTGAGGTATATGGCCAGCTTGGTTACTTTAACGATTAATCACAGCCCGGATCTAGCCCTAGTTAGTGCCACGTGTGGATTTGGTGTCACCTGATCTGAGGGAATTCAACGGATATACACGGCTGATAACACGATATTGGACGACAATTATTTGATTAGATACCAACTGTTTATATAAACACCATGAATATTCCACCTACAATAAATGAACGTACCATGAACGTATCAAATGTTTACCCAATCTCTGAGAAGACCTCTTCATCAACTCTTTAGCACCACCTGCACTACAAGTAGTAGAATGATTCATATCTTAGGAGCAGGTGCCATGGGGTGTCTTGTAGCACAAGAATTATCCTCTTTACCAACAACAGCACCAATCACCTTATTATTCCGTAATTCCGCTAGATCCCAAACTTTCCAAACTGATCAAGACTCAACAGTTCAAATTACACGTCTTTTCAACTCAGAAGAACAAATAACTAGGCAAAGATACCTGTCTTCATCACCATCAGAGATCAAAGATCCAATCATCAAGACTCTCTTCATCTCCACCAAGACATATCAAACTCAAGAAGCCTTAAAACCATACTTACATTTAATCACGCCAGAAACTTCTATTTTACTTATCCAGAACGGATTAGGTGTCGTGGAAGAATTATACCGTGAAGTTTGGCCAGAAGTGGAATCAAGACCCAAATTATGGCAAGGTGTGATTAATCACGGTGCTTATTTAGAGTCTGTGAAGGAAGGAGTTACTGGGTTAGGCGTTATCCATGCTGGTTTGGGAGATTTCTTTATCGCTAGAGTTCCACGAGACTTATCTAAACCTGAAGAAGACGTCAATGATGATGATTTATGGGCCAAGGATCTTGTTAATGCTGAAGGGTTACATACTACACAATTGAAATATGGTGAGTTGTTGATTCGTCAAGTTAAGAAGTTTATTGTTAATATTTGTGTGAATTCTTCAACTGCAATTTTGGATTGTTTGAATGGAGAGGTTGGTGTTGAAGGAACTGAGAATTTATACAGATCATTAATTAGTGAGGCTTTACAAGTTTTATTTGTTACTAAACCAATCTTGAAGAAATATGATGAATCTGCAAAGGAATTAGACGTTGAAAAATTGGTTAGATTTGTTATGGAAGTTGCCACAGTTTGGCATGGTAAGAACTCTTCCTCTATGAGACAGGATACGTTGAATCTAAGAGATACGGAAGTTGATTATCTCACAGGGTTTATTGTTAGTGAGGCTAAATCTGTAGGTGTCCAGGCTCCTGTCAATGGTGTTATCAGTCAGTTGGTTAATGTGAGATTGGGGATCAATAGATCACGTGCGAATGGAACGATCTAGACAATTTATATATTGCTTATTTAATAGGATAACTGAATAAATATTACATATATACATATATACTAAATCTTCTTCTTCATGATTCTCAAAAGTTGCTTGGCATCAGGTTCGAAAGTTTTACCCATGCTATCCATCAGATTCATAGACTCTATAGTGTTGGAAACGTTTAGCTCTGGGAAATCCAACAATATATGCATTTGGAAATAAATCAACGACGGCAATAACAATTTGGAAAATAGGGGTAGCGTTTCTCTCTTTGTCTCATCGCTGACAATAGAAACGTACCTGTGATTCCAATGTTCCAAATCAATAAATGCAAACTTTCCAAAAATACGATCTAATAACACCACGTCTGTGCTTTTCAAACGTTTAATATTACCAATACGAATACTCGAACTCTGAACCAAAGGGAATGTCAAATTCTTGGAGTCTTCTTGTTCAGAAGAAACACCTGCACCATATGAATTCCATATGGTCATCTCACGAGCCTTGGGTAGGTAGATATCCTTCAATGTGGACAAATCTGAGAAATGCCCCGTAAGATGGAAGTCTACGCATAACGGAGCCCTTAACCCAGATATATTGGATGCTGCGGTGTCAGTCCAGATTTTGAGCTTCTCACATCTTTCAAAGGTCACATTTTGGAGGTTTGATACTGATTCAAGAGATATTTCTACTGGAGAAATCGAGGATCTGTTACCCAATATTGAAAGACAGGCATTGTTAGGATTTCTGAGCACTTTCGTGAATTTTTTGAAATTGCTACTTGATTCGTACCAATACAGGAAATGTACGGTGTTTCTCCTAATCAATCTGATTAATTTCTGTTCGATCTCCAGCCCCGAATCGTTTGCCCACACATCATCGAGTTCTAATAAAATGATTTTACCAGAAAAACATTGATCGCTACACTTCGTAAGCAGCGTCATGTTCGGGTCGCACTCGGATGTGATCGAGATAACGCTTACATTGTTCGCAAACAGAGTTTCGAATTCTCTTATGGTGGATAAAGTCTTGATTTCAGCAGTGAACAGTTGATATAGCACCAGCTCTTGAACTTCTGTTGGTAGGCTAAGGATGGGAAATGGCATCTCCAATGGTGGGGGGTTAGACTTTAGTACACAGTGCTACAAGATATATTTCTTTTTTAATCAACTCTTCTTCCCTGATCACGTGCAATGCGGGGAAAAATCACATCACCGTGCATTCTGACAGAAGAAGAAGAATAGTTGGGTGGAGCAACACACAGCAGTTCAATTTCAATTTTCCACGTCACACTAAGATCGCGAAAGTCCTCAGAAGGTGGACAAATTTCGTCAAGATATCAACAAAAACAAATTTAAATAGTATAAGCTCTGCTAGTTAAGCAGCCAGGACAAAAAACAAAACAAAACTAGTGGTGGAAAAAAGAAAGACAGATCTTTCCTGCTGCAATTAATATTCCTGACAAAATATCGATACTACTGTCTCACTAGAAAGAGTCTCAATTTTCAAATCTTTACACACTTTTATTCATAGCACACAAACTCAAATAGTAGAACTTATGGATCCTTCAAAAGCACCAGACTTCCGTCCACCATCAGCACACAGTGAGACATCTCCTGCACCACTAGCACCATCCAGATTGATTCCAAAATCAACACCAATACAGCCACCAGTGTTAGCTGACTATCCTAACCAACTAGACGCTCCAATCAAACCCCGCCAACATCGTCGTAAGGCCAGTAGTAAGTCTACGATGGAGAAATCAGGACACCCAGATGTCCAAGTTGATGGTAGTGCAAACTTACAACCACTATCTTCTAATGAGAATTCTGAATCAGAAGATGAAGATACTACTGGTGGTTCCTCTGGATTCACAGGGGAGAATTTAGAAGAAGAATTAGATGATGATATGACTGCTACGGTGCCTAAGATTTTATCTTATCAAACCGCTGATTTGGAAGAGGTCCCTCATGGCATCTTAAGGCAAGCTAAGGAATTATCTTCTTATTCTTTTCCTACACACCGTCTTTCCCCTAAATTGAAGAATCCTAATAAGCATCCCTTAGTCATTGTGGCGTGTGGATCTTTCTCTCCAATCACTTATTTACATTTACGTATGTTTGAAATGGCAGTGGATGCCATCAGAGAACAAACCAGGTTTGAGGTCATTGGTGGCTATTACTCTCCTGTGTCGGACCATTACTCCAAAAGAGGCCTTGCTCCTTCTAAGCATCGTGTCAGAATGTGTGAATTGGCTTGTGAAAGAACTTCGTCTTGGTTGATGGTTGATGCTTGGGAATCATTACAGCCTACGTATACCAGAACGGCTAAGGTATTGGACCATTTCAATGAGGAATTAAATGTGAAGAGAGGCGGGATCCTCACTGAGGATGGCTCCAAGAGAGGGGTTAAGATTATGCTTTTAGCTGGTGGGGATTTGATAGAGTCTATGGGTGAACCTAATGTCTGGGCAGATGACGATTTGCACCATATTCTTGGATACTATGGCTGTTTGATTGTCGAACGTACTGGGTCGGACGTCAGATCGTTTCTTTTGTCCCATGACATTATGTATGAGCATCGTCGTAATGTTCTTGTGATCAAACAGTTGATTTATAACGATATTAGTTCTACCAAGGTAAGGTTGTTCTTAAGAAGAGGAATGTCTGTGCAGTATCTTTTACCGAATTCAGTCATAAGATATATCCAGGAACATAATCTATACGTGAACGAGCCAGAGCCTGTCAAGCAGGTCTTGGATAGCAAGGATTAGTTAGGCTTAATGAACGGTTTCATATAATTGGTAGTACTACTTCACTCTTTTGTTATTATTTAGCTACTTCTGAAGCTACAATAACAAATTCGTCTTGAAAAAGGTTAAAGTTGAAACTCAGGAACTGAGTTCTAAGCTATTCAAACGGATCACTAGACCCCCATCACTCATTTATTCAAATGGTATATGATTACCAGGTCCAAAAGAATGTCATACGATCCTGCTCATAGAAATTCTAAGCCAAATATATCCAGTTGAAAGCTTGTATACAAATAAGTATACATATAAATAATTGATAATTGATCGAATAGATAGGCTGATAAATATAATATCCTCGATTCATACAAAATATCCTAAATTAATCTTCCAATCACAGCTTTTCCAATAAAAAGTCACCAGGACTATCAATCCCCATTTCGTAATTTTTCCTTAAAAACTTTATATGCTTCTCATGAACATATGAAATATCCAAAGAATGTTTAAGTTCTTTAAATCCATTGATACGAATTGGATCAATTTCATAGACACATGAATCTTCATCAGAGATATCTTGGATAGGATCTACCAAATCACCACAAATAGTATTCTTAAGCAACTGATCGGTTCCTATTGATTCATTGTCGACAATATGAGTTGAAGTCAGATGATAGGGGAACTTAATGACTTCATCAAATCGCATTGGCGGACAAGAACCAAGGTGGACAAGCTTTAAACTAGGCAACGAATCAACTTGGATTTTGGCTATTGGTGAGCGTAGTACCGGATTGAAAGCTTGAAGTGTTGTAATGTTTGGACAGTTTGAAATTGTGATATTATTGAAAGGGGAAGGGATCAATATATGCTTTAGTTTTGGAAAGTTTGAAAGGTTATAGTTGAAGTTTAACCTATTTCCAGCCAAATGTTCTAAAGGGCCCTCTTCGCCATCATTATCATATTCAATGTCACCTTCAATAGTCAACTTCATCCATTTGGAATTGATGAAGGATACATTTTTGAATATCCAAAGGAAATTTAAGAAAGTGTAATGACATTATTCTAAAATCTTTGAAACTATAGTTGAACTGTTAAAATCAATTAAACATCAAAAAGCTTCGATATACCAAAAAAAAAAAAAGTCCCAACTCTCCACACTTTTTTTCATCCTCATCACATGACCAAAATAAAATGGATTATGAAAGCTCTAAATAAAAATATCTGTGACTCTTGGATTTTATACTCCGTGTACTAGCACTGCTTAAATTCCCATAAACTGAGCAATAACTTTCTGAGTCAAAATAGATCCATGATGATCCAATCTCTCCAGCGTCTTCAAAGAGTTATCATGGACCTCTTTACTAATAGTCCCCTGAATACCCTTACGTAAAGTGCTATCTCTAGCCACTGCATGTTTGAACTCAGGGTGACCTTGGAACGATAAAACCACATCCTTCTTGTACAAACCTTGGATTTCTGTGGTATCAGTGGATCCTATAATCTTATACCCTGAATCTCGAGGAATAGTCTTAACAATATCACGATGAACTTGAATGATATTGAACGTGTGATCCTCCTCACCAATGATCACATTGTGAAACAATTGTGAGATCTCTTGATCTTGATTATTAATTCGAACAGTCTCAATCCCTAATTCCCAGCCACGTTCATTAACTCCTACCTCACCACCTATTGCCCTTCCTATGATCTGATGTCCGAAACAAATACCTACTACAGGACAAGTTTCCATCTCAAGAACTTGTCTAATGTAATTAGTCAGCCCAAGGATCCATTCATCATTTCCAAAGGCATCATGTGCAGACCCTGTTATCCAGATCGCTTTAATGGATTTCCCCAATTCTTTGATATCTGGAAATTGTAGTTCTTGAGCGTCATACAATTTAATGTCATAGTTATGTGATTTTGGGACTGATTTATGGAGAAGTTCTCTGGTTTGTAAGAAGTAGTTGCCGTGTGTTTTCTGAAGATGATGAGAGTAATCTGTCAGAATAATTGCTATTTCTTGAGTGGTTTTAGTGCTGTTGCTGGTGTTGGTAGCTTGTAGTATAGTCATATTTATTTTTTGCTTCTTTAATCTTGAAAATTATTGATTATCTATTGCAGTGGTGGTTGGCTTCAAATATCAAGAATGTCGTTCCATTTATATATCAGATAATCGAAGAGACGTAGTCCTAGATCTTATTGATGTCGGGGTTCGTGATCCGGGATTTAATATTGCCTTATCAGAAACCCCACCATGGTCCCACTAAACTCACGTGATCAGTTGACTATGGTTAGTCAAAATCTGATAGGTCAGATAAATATATAAGACAAACCATGGCAATCTACTATTTTTAGACAAGAAAATTCCCTGACAGCTAATCAGCCTTTGAATACAATCCACACATCCAAATGGTATTGCGAATTCTGCTACCATTCGATTTATTAGAAGAATCGTCAGGAATTATCCCCAAGCTTTGATAAGTCGTTCTGGTACTGTATGAATCTCCATTTTAACAGGAATCATATTCTACCAACAATGAACACTTTACCAGCATCCTCCTCATTGAATTCACCTTATACCCCGATTTCTCTGCCTCCTTCCACTCAGAGTCAATCAATTCAACCAACATTTTCTAGATCAGACGACTGCAACTTCAAACAGAACGAAATACTATACGGGAAAGAAGGAGAAACCTTGGCTCAATTGCCATTTATAACTAAAACTTTGCTTTCCAAAGAAATCATTTCCAATTGCCATGGCTAGTACTGTTCTAGCACGTACAGAACATTATAGAGACTCCGATTTTATTAGCCAAACTGTTTATTTAATCGATCTAAATTGAATGATGGGACAATTGAAGATGACCCGGAGAAGATTTTGTTAAGGGTGTCTTCACGGATGTAATTAAAGCTTTCTTGGATACTTCCTTATAAATTACACTTACCAATTAATATATATATATATATAATTTTATAAATATATTAGGATTCCTTTTTACACAAATGATTTAATATGGGTTAAACTCCCATGAACTTAGCAATGACGGTTCTTGCCAATTTCAACCCATCATGACTTTTCTCATTCAAGTCTGTCAAAGACTTGTGGAAAACTTCTTTATTAATATGACCCTTTTCTCTAACATTAACAGTAATATCCTTAACCACAGGCTTGTCAAACTCAGGATGGCCTTGGAATGTCAATATGGTATTCTTCTTGTATAGACCTTGAATTTCAGTCTTTTCTGTAGACCCAATGATCTTGAAACCTTCAGGAACAGTCTTAACGATATCTTGATGAACTTCGATAATATCAAAAGTATTTTCATTTTCTTCAGTAGCGATATCTTGGAACAATTCTTTAATCTCTTCATCTTGAACATTGACTTTAACATTCTCAATTCCTAATTCCCAACCTTTATCGTTTCTACCTAATTCACCACCAATGGCTCTCCCTATGATCTGATGACCGAAACAAATACCCACAACAGGGACTAAAGAACCAGAGATAACAGTCGATAAGAAAGATGCTAAGTTGATGATCCATTGGTCATCTGCAAAGGCATCATGTGCAGACCCAGTGACCCAAATGGCTTTGATTGATTCGTTTGATAAGTTTGGTAATTCTCCAATTTGAGCATCATAAGATTTGATATCAAAGCTTTCTGGATCTGAGATGGAGTTTTCTAAGAGAAGCTTGGTTTGATCGTAGAAATTCCCATGGTTGTCAACTAAATCATGAGAATAATCTGTTAAGATGATGGCTATTTCTTGACGTTGGTGGCTGATTGTCATTTAAAAAAAAAACAGAAGAAATAAGAAGAACTTATGTATGGGTCTAGATTGACAAGAGGATGTTTTATATATGAGTAGTGTTACCTGTCTAACTTCTACTGAGTTGAGGTTATATTGTGTTCACTTGCGGATATAATGGGATCTTTAAATACCAATCTTCATCGAATTCAAAATGAGAAAAAGGGAGAGGGGAGAGATTTAGTCAAATGCCTTAGATCTGTAATCCACAACGGCGCTTATCCATTTTGGAGATTATCTAAAAAAATATAAGGAAAATATCGGTAATACTGGGTAACCTGCATATACCTGCATTATGCATCATTTGAGATTTGGACATTTTTCCCATGCTCAGCCACAATTAATCAAATTTTGGACATGTCCCATGTTACTCTTGCATAAATACCAGAATATCAGATAGAGCTATCGGCAAGTGTCTGCGCAGACATGAGTAATAACTACTTGGCCGGTTTCGGGTTTGGAGAAGGTTCTCTAGTGGAACTCGGAAAAACTAGGACTTTGTAACTTCATTTAATTTATTAGAGCCGCTTGAATTGAAAGTGTTTGGAATATCATAACAATAATAATATTTTCATACCAATATTGATCCAACAATATTTTAATATCGACGTCTTAGGGTTTTTGTTCTGTATATCAAATTATATGTTGGGAAAAGTGGAGGATATACGTGTGTCTACCGAGACTACGCGAACGGCATAAAGAGTTGGTCAACAGATCTATGTCTAACTTATAACTATATCATCATTCATCACTTAATTAAACAGATATACAACTAATATGGCCCACCGTTCAGAGGAATCCCAAAACTTTCACCATGCTGTCTATGAAACAGTGAAACTCATCCCACGTGGAAGAGTCTCAACGTATGGACATATCGCTACATTGTTAGGGAAGCCTGGAAATTCAAGACAAGTTGGACAGATTCTGAAGCTTCTTCATTATAATCCTACAATATTGGCTAATAGTACACAAGACCAACCCTATGACACAAGTGATGTGCCCTGGTGGAGGGTTATCAATGCCCAAGGAAAAATCAGTGAGAGGGGTATTGTCGAGATGAAGAGACAGAAGGACATGTTACAAGAGGAAGGCGTGGTTGTTAGTGATGATGGGAAGTTTAAGATTGTCTCAATGTCTGATGTAGCTTGGTTTGAGGATGACTTGAGTGAGGACGATGGAGATCCAGAGGTAAAAGTTGAAGAAGATCTATAATAATATTAGTACTATTATCTATACATGTCGAAAACTATAAAACTGATATCATTTCTTTAAAGCTCCTCTAACACGTCTCCTCAACTTCAACTCCAACCTCAATTTCCCCAAATCCTTGATCTTCGCCCACTTCACGCCTTCATGGTACCACGAATTACATCTAACACCAACCTCCTTTAACGCCTTCTGATCACCACGACATTGATCCATCTCGATGGCAAACTGTATCATCTTACGTAGTTCATCCTCGGAATACTCCAAATATGGATAATGCAACAATAAATACAGAACTTCTCCTTGGTCTTCACACTCCACCAATGTCATCTTGATCCTGATAAGTAGCACGATGATCACGTAAGGCACAAGACGGGTGATATCCGTGGAATCATAACACCATAAGATATCGATCAATCTGGTAGCGTTATCCAGTCCCAATTCACGAATAAATAATAATCTAACCCATCTAATTAACCATAACTGGGACTCGATATGGTTGTACTTCAAAAGCAACTCATACAATGGTGGATCCACTAATAGTAGATTCCGGTTGAAGATAGACGTACACCAACCCAATAATGAATCCTCAATATAAAAATTGGAAACAACAGGTGAAACCAATTCAATAAACAATGCAAAAGCCTCTCTTTTGATCTGTGAACGTGACATTCCTGAATTCTCACGATCAAGTGTAAGATACACTAACCCTAATAACTCATGGTACCCTTGACGATACGCTGTGAAACTGATATCGTAGTTGTAGAGAATCTCAATGATATCTGATTGGATACTGGCATTGTCGGTAAAAATAGGATCAAGGAGTAAACGAGGAACATCGACCTGGATGATTTCTAAAGAGTCTGACGATTGATGGTGTTTGGCTATACTGTCAGTTTCCAATGAAGATGATAATGGATCAGTGTCTGCTTGGTGTTTCTTAAGAACTTGTTTCTGTGCATGGATATCTGCTTCTTTCGGCACAGGTAAAAGTTTCAACTCTTTTCCTTCCCTTTTATCATCTTCTTCTCCATCATCAGAGATGAATTTGCCTCTACTTAGACTTCTCCAAAGGAATGATCTTGAGAAGTATTCAACTTTATTGTTATAAGCACCATTGATCACAGCTTGACGAAGTTTGGGAAGTGTTGGATGATGATATTTGGTTTGTCTGACAGTGTGTTAGTATTATATGAGGTATGGAATAGTGATCATAAGTGGAGACATACTTGACTTTCTCTGAATATGGCAGTTCCTGTTCGGACATCGTTTATCTATTCTTGTAAGAAACAATATATGTTTTTTTCGAATATGTTTTTCGAATTACTGGTATTTTATAGATCAGGAATTGAATGGATCTGAGGGGGAAAAGAGTTCTAATTGTGATGGAGCTTTGTTGTAAATTCGAAATTTCTCCAGATTCTCGACAGACCGAGCTACAATTCTGTCATTTTGAGACGGGGTGAAAATTCGGACATCTCCTTAATTTTTAGTTTTCAATTCGTTATAAAAATTAGATTTGTATTGGACCTATTTGACGGTTAAGCTGTAACTTCAGTAGATTTTAAAGGACATATTAAGCACCACTAATTTATTTAATTTTGGTTTCTAATAATTGTTATACTGTTTAATGATTTCGAATAAGAGTCTATTTATAGTTACGTCTATGATACAGTGGCCTTTATCACGTGACTGAGAGGTTGATAATACTTGGATGAATGATATAAACGAGCTATTAATGTTTATCGGATAAGAAATAAAAGTATGTCAAAATTGAAGTGTAAATTTTTATACAAAAAATAGTTTGATAAACCGCACTGAGAAAGAAAGGGTAATTGACCAAGATACTAAGCGATCATATGTGTGAGACCTAAAAGTTAGCTAAGTCTTGAATCACACTGCTGCTCAATATCTGATCTAAACGAATCTTTAAATTAAAAAAAGTCATTAAAAATTGAATAATATATCGATCAAAACATATTAACCTCAAACCTTTCATATATCTTAAACTCCCTTCAACAGAATAGAAGATTTTCAAAGAAAACCAAGATCAGTAACGTTCAGTACTACTTCTGAATACGAACATCTGGAGTAGAAGTAGCTTGGGTACCATCAGGAAGATAAGTAACAGTGACGAAATGAATCTCATCATAAACCGGAGTTGGTGCAGCTAAAGTAGTAGATAATTGAAGATAAGCAATAGCTAAAGCGTAAATGAATTGCATTTTGAGTTTTAATATTGGCCGAAAAGATAATTATCAAGAGAAAATGAAAGAAGATTAGGAGTGAAGTGAAACTGAGCTAATTTCCAATCTAGCAATTATGGATTGAACTTGTAGTTAGATAAGCTTATAATGAATGAATGGCTTTAATATATTGTAGATCAACAAAGATGTAATAAATTTAAAGCTAGTTAATAGATATGGAAAAGAGAATAGTATAAAAGAATGACTTTAGTATCACTTGAAGAGAAGGAGAATAGTCTGATCCTAAACTGTATGGATGTTCCATGATAGATTTGGGATTCCTCGTGCCTTTAAATACATGTCCAGATGATCAAAATTCCCTTTTCTTTTTAAATATAATATCAATAGACGTATTTGATATCTTAAACTCGATAAGCTTTATTTTGATTCTAGATCAGTGGTCTAAAAGTTTAATCATATGGTTGAACCTTAATAATATGCAATTTGAACACAAAAAGAAACAGTTGGTTCAGCA
Source organism: Waltiozyma chaumierensis (assembly GCA_030566875.1). Lineage (NCBI taxonomy): Eukaryota > Fungi > Ascomycota > Saccharomycetes > Phaffomycetales > Wickerhamomycetaceae > Waltiozyma > Waltiozyma chaumierensis. The sequence continues at coordinate 50,090 of JAKUBK010000019.1, read as the reverse complement.
TGATTAAAAAGTAGGGCAACCATGCAGATGGGATTATATATCAAAAATAAAAAAAAAAACAGATATGTGTTCATCCAGCTTATTTTTAATCTATCTAAAAATTAAATCACAATGTATCTGACAATTCTTTCAGAACATATACAAACAATTCAATCTTCAACAGCATGTCATCTTCTGACCGTGCCTTAATCCTAACCAATGAACCAACAACCAATATTCATACGGAAATCTTTCCAAATTTCATCAAACCTTCACAATCTCAACAAATCCAAACGAAATATTTCACAACAGATATCCAATTATTGTATGATGAATTTGAAGACTTTAAAGGCTATGCTACTGATTTATTGAATGAAGAGACAAAGGTGTTAAGAGATTTACTCCGATTGCTCGTTATTGTTGTTAGAGATGTTCGGGATTTAAACAAGGATACTTTATGTGAGATGACGAGGAAATTCGAAGAGGATATGAATGAAGGAATTAACCTGGTGATTTATGTTGATATTGCTGATGGTGGTAATGATTTGAATGGCAGTATGAAGGAAACTATTGATGATTTGTATGAGGAATTATTAGAAGAAGGATGCTTTTGGGAAATCATCACTAATATTGAAGAAAGAAACAATTCGATAAGTGGAGAGAAATATGGGATTGAGAGATTACGAGAGGTGTTTCATACGATTAATTGGACGATTGTGGACCAAGAAGGTGAGCAAGTTGAAGGGGTAGAATCTAAGAACACAATTGAAGATTCCTTTCAAAAGTTATCTATTGAAAAAGATGAAAAGGAAGAAGAAGAAGAAGAAGAAGAAGAAGATTTTGATATTATGGCAATGTTTGGAAAGATTCAGGACTTTAAAACACATATCAACACAATTGGATTGAAGGACTCAGACAAACATGATAAAATCATGAAGTTTATCAATGGTCTTCATTTATAATTTATATAGCTGACAGCTGTTGGTTATTATGAAGTAAGTTTGTGCGGAAACACACGTGACTTCGGAGATTCGGAAAGAAATTATGGCAATCGGGCCATTTTGGAACCGACAGTGCAGCCATAATGCAGGTTGTGGAACAAACAATAGGAAGGACATTAAGCAACTAAAAGTGTCCAGCAACGTAGCTATAATTATTTAGTAAACATCAATTAAAACAACCAAGAAACAACCAAATATTCAACATCAATTAACTTGTAACGTTCATACCTAGCCTATCAACCACATATAACCCTATATTATTTCTATTACCAACACTGTTAGAGGAAAATAAACATGACAGGCATAGAGAATATGGAGGTGGATTGGTTCCTCAGAGGGAAACTACCAGAGACTGTTCCGTCAGACACCAGTACTGGAGCTTCGTCTTCAGACACTGCTGCTTCTGCTGTTCCAATCACAGAATCTGCTACGACTTCGCCTCCAACCACAGCCACTTCATTATCAACGGTCAATGGCTCGATGAAGACAAAGACAACAACAAACAGTGGGTCAGTTGAGGACTCAAACATCAATGGCAATGTTCTTACACGGTCCAAATCCATCTCAATGAGGGAGTTGGAACAGATTAAGAAACAGGAACCTCCAAAGAAACAGGGGTTCTTTCGTTCCTTCTTCAAATCCAAACCAAAGGATCCTGTTGTTCCTGCCAATACTACTACTAATCCTACTAATACTATTGGGATTAAGACATCAGCTTCACCACGCCCACCGTCTTTATCTGTCAGTGGTACCACCAACGAGTTACGAAGAACAAAATCATTGGGACATGGTGACCATCATGATCAAATCGACCCAAAACTTGCTGACTTCTTACGGTATTACAAAGCCAGGGGCATATCCCAACTTCAGACTGATATGAATCCATGTCCGTCTACCACCACGAATGGGTCAAAAGCCATGGCTAATTCGAAGAGACGATCAAGTTTTACCTCTGGTGCTAAACAGGTCCTTGTTGATCAACTGGGAAGACCAATCCCACCACATCCAGATTTAATCAACTTACCATCTGCTTTAGCTAAGAATCCTAAATATAACAACGAGAATAACAACAACAACAACAACAACAATTCATCTGCTACTATTGACAAGCCAACACCGATACCACCGCCACCTCCTCCTCAAGACCATTCCAAACTATCCTTCCTTAAGAAATCCAAACCTGCCGTACAATCAGACACGCAATCCGTGATCTCGGCGGTGACCACGTCTTCATTTTCATCTTCGAATCAAATTGCCAAACCCTTGAAAATCCCAGGATTGGAAGAAATGAAGCCTTTGAAACGAGTGTCTTTCGACATCCCAGTTTTCTTCAACGATCCTCCACAACAGATTCCTTCTAGAAATCCACGGAAAGGGGAGGTTGAAATCTGTAACGATGGAACCATTGTTATTCATAAGCTGACTCTTGCAGAGAGGAGAAAGATCATGATGCAGTCTGGAGGCGGGGTGGTTGTTGGTGGCTCTGGTCACCTGAAGATACTGAAGAGCCAGGATACACAAGGAGAAGGAGATGAAGACCAAACGGTTGATCAGAAGGCTCGCGAAGAAGCTAAAATCCCTGCTGCTGCTGCTGCTGCTGCAACCAACCAAGAAACAGATGACAACGAAGACGTTTCTGTGTCTTGTGAAGCGTCCAAAATCTCCATCGACAAACCAATGGTACGCCATACCAAATCCACTGCTTCTTTGCTCTCCTTAGCAGAAGACGAATCCCAGGATGAGATCTTCCCGCCTCTGGACACCAAGGTTCCATTGGACGTTTTGTATACTCGTTGTTGTCATCTCCGTGAAATCTTGCCGATTCCAGCTACGTTGAAACAGATCAAGAAAGATTCCGTTGACCCAATCACACTATTGCAGCTGAGAAACCCCAAACCTTCTTTGGTCGAAGTGTTGACTTTCTCTGACTTCATCTCCATCGCTCCGATTCTTTGTATTTCTCTTGACGGTGTGTCTTTGTCTTCTGAAATGCTCAGAATCATTCTCTCCTCCTTGGTCAACAAACCAGAGTTTGAGAAATTGACCTTGAGAAACACCCCGATTGACTCTGCAGGTTGGAAACTTTTGTGCTGGTTCCTTACTAAAAACCATACCTTATCTCGTTTGGATTTGACCCAAGTTCCATCCTTAACCACAAATGTTCAAAAGCCATCCAAGACAGCAGCTGCAGCAGCAGCTTCAGGGGTTCAAATTGTAAGGATGGAATGTGATATGTCTTGCCGCTCTGCAATGAACTGGGATCTTTTCAATGTAGCTTTGATGGCTAGAAATGGGATCGAAGAGATCGTCTTGAACGGTGCCAGGATTGGTGAGACAGAGTTTAAGGATTTGTTCGAGTTGGGGTTGTCTTTGAAGACCACGAAATTGGGCTTGGCTTACAATCGGTTGAGTGTTCAACAATGCCAGGTTTTGGGCAAATATCTTGATTTGGAGAAAATGATTGGATTGGATTTGGGATATAATGATCTTCAAGGGAAATTATCCCTGTTGAACGAGATCACTGCTCAGAAATCCTTGAAAAATCCACAATTACGATTCATCAGTTTGAATTCCGCCGGATTATCTTCAGATGAGGACATTTCCAACTTTTTCTCCAATTTAGTCAGCTTCAAGGAGTTAAAATACATTGATTTATCCAACAATCCAAATCTTTTCCCTAATATAATCACCTCTTTGTCTGAGAATCTCCCTCTGTTGCCCAACTTGGCCCGGTTACATTTGGATTACAACAATCTTTCCACTGCTGCGATCATTTCCATTGCAGAATTGATTCCATTCTGTAAGAGACTCAATTTCTTCTCGATCATGGGCTCCAAATTGGACTCTGTTTCAAGCAACGCCTTGATATCATGCATGAAGCTTTCCCAATCGGTGATCACTTTAGACGTTGAATTCGAACAATTGACCCTAAAGGCAAGAGAAGAAATCGCTGTTTACACAATGAGAAACATGCAGAACCAAGTGGATTCATCGTCTGCTTCTTCTGGCAATAAAGATTTCACCAGTTTACAAGAACAATTAACAGCCTTGATCCATTCTGGGTCTACTGATAAGGGTTATACGCTTGATTCCAAATTGGTTGGTGACTTCCTTGTTAAGATGACCACAGTCAGAGCTAAGATCCATGAATCCATTGATGCTTTGTTCAAACAGAGGGTTAAAGGTGGGTTGAATTTGGAGGGCAAAGAAGCATTGATTCGTTTTTGTTTCATTGATAGCTCCATTGAAAAGGGGTTACAATTGGTTAAGAAGAAATTGAATTTGACTCCTGAACAATTAGAAGTTCTTGACTCCGCAAACTTGCCAATTCCGGAACAGGAACAAGAGAAAGATCAACAAGACTCCACGTCTCAGCCACCTAGCAAGACCAACCAACCTTCATATTCTCTATCCAACTACGTTGAATCTCAAGGTCACACAGAGTTATTCCCATTCGGAGTTGTCAACAACCAACACGAACATCATCACGACAGAGACGACGAAGACGCGTTACAACACCCTGAACAAGACAACGAAGACAACGAGCCAACGCGTGTGACAGACGATTATCATATCAAAGAAGAAGCTTCCATGTTGAAAATCTCCTCGTTGATCAAGAACAATGAATCCACTTTGAAAAGCCACATCCCTGCCGAACATATGGAGGCCCTACTTTCCATTCCTGGTAATGAACTGAAAGATGCTCTTTTGAAAACCAATAATATTCAAGATCTGGTGGGGATTTTGGACTCTATGAAAGAAAAGGGGATTGCATTAGGCGAGATTTATAAGAAGGAGGATAAGAACAGTTTGACAAGAGCTGAGTTTATTGATTTGGAGACTTTGAACAATACAACTACAAATTCACTTGGTGGGAATACTCAATTCTGTGTTATGCATGAACCTTTCAAAGGAAGTACTTCGAATGGTAATAAAAAGAAGTTTTCAATTGGTGATGGCAATGAAGAAGGAGAAGCTACAGATGAATCAGATAATGAATCAAGCAAGCCTACTTCAAGTGAGAAAGCAACTGGTAGTGGTAGTAGTAGCAGCAGCACCAGCAGCAGCACCAGCAGCATCAGTAATAATAGTAATAGCAAGAAGAATGATGCTGAGGATGAAGATGCTGATTTGGCTTATGATGAAGTCTTGGATCGGTTGAAAAGGGGGAGAAGGGACTCGAGATCTTCTTAAGCTTACACATGATTAGGCCTATGATTATATATAGCACTGTGTATTAATATTAAATATTTTATTAATTAATTTTCTGCTTTCATCAGCAAAACTTCTTATTAGCTTAATATACGTTGCTGTCTTCTGAGGTGTGCCAGTTGAATATCAGAGCTATCAACATCCAAACACCGTATTGTTCCTGTTTCATCGTGTAACGTCGACACATTCAATTTTAAATATAGTGTGTGTTTTTTTTTTTTTTTTGGCCACAGAATTAACCCCATCTAGAATTTTAACTATCAGTATATTCAATCATATGTTGATTTACACCAATTAAAACATCACGAACAAAATGAAGGTCTCTAATTTATTCGTTGCTGGTTCTTGTCTTTCCATATTCAGTACAATTGTCTCTGGTGAGACTCAACAACCATTACAAAGATTGAAAATCAAAACATCAAAGTCTGATTATGAATTGGATCAACCTCAATTATTCTACAGCAATGGGGATATCAATCTAGAAACAGTCTACACAGAATTAGATCAATGCTCCGTTGTTAAGCAATTGAATTATATTAGTGCTAATGATCATTCTCATGACGATTCTCTGATCCAACGAGTCTTTTCCAAATTGTTTCCCTTTGAATCTCCAGTTTACAATTCTTTATTAGCAACAACATACATTTCCACACTTCCAACTTTCACATTAGCTTTCTTCTCAAGCTCAATTAATCCAGCTAGTTTAAACCTTCTTGTTTCATTCGCCGCTGGGGGTATTTTAGGTGATTGTTTCTTCCATTTATTACCTCAAGTTTTCCTTGGTGAAAGTGTTGATCATTCCAAAGTTTCCTTTGTATTAGTTGACGAGAAACGTAACGTTCTCCTTGGTCTTTTCATTTTCGTTGGCTTTCTCTTCTTCTTCATCATTGATAAGTCCTTGAGAGTCTTGCAACATGGTACTGGGTCCTCTTCTCACTCTCACTCACATTCTGATGACGTTGCCTTGAAGACACACAAGAAGACTGATGGGGATACGGATGCCACTGTTCCTTCCAGTGTTGCTAAGTTGGATAACTCCGCCTACTTGAACATCATTAGTGATTTCACCCATAATATCACTGATGGGTTAGCTATGTCTACGTCTTTCTTTATTTCCAAATCAACAGGGTCGATCACTTGTTTAGGTCAAGTCATTCATGAAATCCCACATCAAGTTGGCGACATGGCTTTATTAATCCAAGGTGGGTTCACTAAATGGCAAGCTATTGGTATTCAATTCTTCACCGCTTCTGGGGCTTTCATTGGTACTTTCCTTGGTATCTTCATCCAACAATTGGCTAATAACGATACTAATCCTTCCGATCTTTTGACTAATCTTGAATCACCTGGTTTGTTTGGTACTTCTGTCACTACTAGTGATTTGACTTTACCATTCACCGCTGGTGGGTTTATCTATGTTGCCACCGTTAATGTTATTCCAGAAGTTATGGAATTATACGAACATAACTCTAAGCATCAAGAAGCTTGGAATGGTGTTTTCCAAACATTCTTTATCATTTTGGGGATTTCTATGATGTTCCTTGTCTCTTGGTTTGAATAAATTATTTAAGTTTTTTTTATTTTATATAGCTTTTATATAGCTTCACGCCTATTTCTTTGAAGTAAGCTGTATTAACTTTCCATTAAGTATAATTCTTGTAGCTATTTTCAAGATAATATCATCAGGAACTAGTTTAAAGAGCATTCCATGATCACAGGAGAGAAATAGATTTAAAACAATCCTAAAATCATTAACACATATCTTTTCTTTCTCATCTTTTGAAAACAACTTAAGTAAAGTCTCCTTGGCAGTTGGTGGTTCAAAATTTGATTCATAACTCTTGCAAGTCGAGACAAATCTTTGTAGGTATGCTGCCTTTGGGTTCGTATCTAGATGCTGTTGGAGAAGACCTGTTGAATGAATGTAATATATTGTGATATCTTTGATAATCTTGATCAAAACCATTTTGAAATTTTCATTAATTTTGAGATATTCATCGAAACATTGTGATATCAATCTTTTCTTAAGCATATGACTTTTCAACAACATGGGATCTTCAATATCATAACTCTTATGTTGAAGGATTAACAAAAATTTCACATATTGAACTAGATGATTATAAACTTCCAATATATCTGACTTCTCAATAACAGAAACTTCTTTGAATTTTGTTAGGTGGAGTAATGAAAGTTTGTGAAGTTTCACTATAACAGTAGAGATTGCATTAGGTTGTTTCAATAGTTTCAAATTTTTGAGTAATTGTTTGAAGGTGGCTAGGTCAAATTCAGTTGGCCGGAATGAATTTGACTTTACAAAATCCGATAAATTAACATCAAACTCAAAACGTTCATCTTTAAAAGACCTTGTAGAATTGTTATTGATATTTTCAGTTTTTTGTTCTGTTTCTTCAATATGAGCCAATAATATTTTGGACTTTTTAGAAGATTGCAGGAGAACCAAATTATCAACAACACCTTGGTGGTGGTGTAATTCTAGCCGTGATCTTTTGTTTGACGTTTTTGTTGTCACTTTGACGTCACCCAGAAGGACATAATCTCTCATTCCATGGCCTGCACTTTGATTAGATTCAGATGCATTAGCTGGATCTGACTGCAGATTTGACGTCTTATTGATGTGTTCAATATCACGGTTCTTAGAACCAACAATATCTTTAATGGGTGATGCATTTAGTGATTCTATTCTTGAAACCGGTTGTGTGTTTGTTGGACTTTGTATGGTTTTGTTGTCCGTCTGCACAGTGAGGGAACCAGCTTGATATGGTACGAGATAATTTGTTGAGTAATCAATATCACCTTGAACGTCACTAGGAGGGATGATTTCAAATTCATGAACGCTTTCGATATCGGAATCAAATTGATCATAATTCAGTATATTAATTTGATTACTAACTGGAGAATCCGATTCGATTGAATCGAACAAAGCAAGAGTAGCGGTTGTTGTGTAAGGAGTGATCGATTTACCAGGTTCTAAGGAATAAATGGAAGGTTGCAAATATCTAACAACATCTTCAAAGTTATCAAAACCACAATTGTTTTTCAACTTGATCACATAGAGAGCCTTTGTATGAGAGTGTTGTTAGGGGTTTACGCATTGTTAAAGGAGGAGTAATGAAAAAGGTTCAGCAGTAAGGGGTCATACGAGTGCCAAATCAATAATAACAGAAGCCATCTTTCCATATTTATCACTGATGATGATTAAATCAAATCCGTTGACGACGAATAATTGGAGACTTGTACTTGATTCAAGAAGTAGCAGATATTAAGATTATATTTTTGAAGTTTCAAGCGGGCCCATCAAAATTCCCCAAATTAAATAATATTATAGATCCCTGTGAATTCGCCATCTAATTTTATTTTCAAACCTAAAGCTTATCACTTATAATAAAGGCCAGCTGAGTTAGTAAAACCAAGAAAAGGTTAAATAGCTCTACTCCGAAGAGCAGTTTATGTGATTTAGACTATCACAAGTACATAATAATATAGACTGTAGCCAAGGATCACGTCTCACTATCAATACAATTGATACTGCTCTAGACGTTATCATTCTTATTAGAAAAAGAGGCAACGAAATCATCGTCACCAATGGATACATTCTCATTGTCATTAGTCTCCTCCTCTTCAGCCTCTCCGTCATCCTTTTCTAAAGATTGCTTCTTCTCCTGGAACACCAACAATTTCATATCGAAATCCAAGAACATTTTCTGAATATCCTCACTTCCCAAACTGACACCTTCAGCAACCTGTTTTTTCAAAGCATGGTAAAATTTCAAAAAACCCGTGTTTTCCTCTGTTAACAATTCAATCTTCTTATTGTATTTAGCCACATCCTCCTTCAGTTGAATCTGTGCTGCCTTCTTACGTTGGCGACATTTCAAGGCTGCAATACGGTTACGTTCCAACAAACGCGCCTTCTTCCAGGCTGCGGTCCCTGGAATAGGACCAGCGTCTGGGTTGAAGATCACTTCGTTGTTGTACACTAATTTGTGGTTTGGAATACCGTTATTATTGACTATGTTTTGCTGTGGCACCGGAGGGGGAGGAGGACGTGGATTGTGTACTTGGACTGGTTGTTGAATATGATGGTGTTGGTGCTGTGGTGGTAGTAGATGAACTGTTGAAGAAGAATCTGCTTGTGTAGTTTGAGGATGTGGCTGTTGCTGCTGTTGTTGTTGTTGTGGCTGGGCCAAGTCACCACTAGGACCTGATGGAGGGATATTTTGCAAGCCATTCATAAGTTGTGGCGCAGACTGTGGTGGACCTCCTTGGCTCTGAACATACATTTGATTGAGAGTTTGAGGGGTATTTCCCATACTAGAACTTTGTTGTTGTTGTTGTTGGATAGGAGCTGATAGGATGTTCATGGGCTTTGGAAGTGGCGGTGGCTGCAAGTCGTAGAGATCATCAACGTTGTGAGTGTTTGTGATCTGGCCAATCTGACCGTTGGAAATGGAGATGCGTCTTCTTGGTTGGCCGTTGTTGTTCATCATCATGGCACTTTCGAATATTGGCGGGTTCGTAAGCGGGAAGTGGGAGATGTCTATGCCGTATGGAGACCAGTATTGCGACAGGTCGTTGAGGTAGTTGCTGCTGCCTTGAGCATGGCCTTGGACCTGTTGTGTATTAGGGAAAGAACGAAGTTGCTGTTGCTGTTGCTGTTGCTGTTGCTGTTGCTGTTGCTGTTGCTGTTGCTGTGGTGGCTGTTGTGTTGGTCCAATCGAACTGTCAAGATCATCAGAAAACGTGGAATTTGCACCTGGAATGGATGGAGGATTACTGTTGAACTTGAAATTGTTCATGTCGTTCATCATTTCGTGCATTGCTGAAGTAGAGAGAGAGAGATGTAATAGGCTAAGAGAACCGTTTTATTGTTGCGGTAACTAACAGTCTCGTCTTTGATTGTTTGAAATTTGAGACAGAAATAATGTTTTTTGTTAATTCTGAGTTTTCAGTTGCCAACCTCACAAGCTCTGCCAATCTCCGACGGTCCTGCCTGGATACTACCCGTTTTCCCACTAGTTTATAGATTAGTGTACATGTCCACATGTGTTTAACTGGCGGTCCCGGTGTCCAGCCGGCGGCTGGTGGCCATCCGCCTGCGGTTTAAACGTAGAACGGATTAATAATATATGGTTCGACTTACCTGCAATCTGCCAATTGATTATGGCAAGGATTGACCATTAAAGCAACAACTCAACACAAACTTACATTATTGCTGAGTCAGCGGACTCTTATATCAAAATATTATATGCCATTAATTTGGCAAGGCCATCAAAAGGGTAAAATAAGATATATCTTGATGTACGTCTTCTTGGAAGGATCATTTACTTGAATTTTGAACAGTCTTAATCCAATGATCACACTCATAGATGAATCTGATTACACAATAACACATGAGGATACTCCACCGATCGAAAACAATGATCTGACCCACAACGCCAAGTACCATAACAATGGATTCGGATCCAGTTGTACACAAACTCACACTCCTCATAGTCAATCTATTTTTGCTCGAACTACACTCCCTCAGATAACTTTTGTTGATAATAAACAACTTTGCGTACTGCTTGAGAATTCGATTCATCAAGAGGAAGAATCAGGTGATCATCCACCTAATTCACACGTTTCATTTGAACTCATTATAGAATCTCAATCTGGTTTATCTTTATTTGGTTATAATTTATTTTCATCGATATTCATTCCTGCTAAATTCCAATCAATAAATGAGACAAATTACAAGGATTTGAAAAACATCCCTTTTAATGATTTGAATTCTTCATGGATATGGAAGAATTGGTATATTGTCATGTTTGATGATGTGGATGATAAAGGTTGGTGTTATAGTTATAAATTAAATTCAAAGAATTGGAGTGGCAAATTTAAATTTAAAGGATTACGGTTTTTCAGAAGAAGACTTTGGATGAGATTGAAATTAGTGAATGATTCAACGACTGATCCTATGATCAATAATACTGAAATTGATGATACCCCCTCTACTTCTATTATTGCATCAACAACTTGAGGAGACAGTAGCTAAACTGCCAAACCACGTGATTGAGCTGAGCTGGTCTTTTCCGTTCACGTGACGGGGGTTCAAAGCATGATGTCATATGATACTTCATGTTGCACATGCCATGAGAAATTAGGAATCATCTATCATCGATTCTTTATATATATATATATATTAGATCCAAGTATGATTGGTTTATAATTTAGCAATTGAATTAAACAAATTTAAACGAGATCAGATCTCTGAATTGGTCCATGGTTGGTTTTCTTTAAATGAATTGATTGATTGATGTTAATTTGATCTGTATTTTAGAATCTCTCCAGAGTTTGTGTTTTTTGTGTCAGCGCCTAAAAAGAATACAAAATGTTCCTTGCTTTTACATGCACTCAAAGTGTATACCCACTTTGAACTAACTGGGAAACTACCAACAGGAAATGTTTATGTTGGAGATGAATAGTTCAATTGAATAGAGTACCGAATAACTTAGTAAATAGTCTCTATTCTATTCCCAAATATTCCTTCTCCTGTTGCCAAAAAAAATTCCTCCCCCCCAAGTTCGCGCACTTTTTTTCCCAAAATTTTAAACTGTGCGCGTACACAAAATGAACGAATGAAAGCTGGATAAAATAATAAGTACCCATATAGTGAGACAAGTGCAAACCATATTAACAACGGTAGAACTATAGGATCTTCTGCTAACGATCACACCAGCATCACGACCCGAGTCCAATGTCACAGAGGAAGTTATTACAAGAGGTGGACAAGGTCTACAAGAAAATCAACGAAGGGTTAGAGCTTTTCAACAGTTTGCATGATCGTCATGATTCAGCCAATGCTGTCCAACGTGAGAAGTTAGAGTCTGAGTTGAAGAAGGAAATCAAGAAGTTGCAGAAGTCCAGAGAACAGATCAAAGTGTGGCAGAGCACCTCTGAGATCAAGGACAAGGAGACGCTTCTGGATTACAGAAGACGAGTGGAAATCGCCATGGAGAAGTATAAAGTCATCGAGAAAGGGTCCAAGATCAAAGCTTATTCCAATATGAATTTGAAGAATCAACCCGAAGTGGACCCGGACCAGAAGGAGAAGATTGAGTGCAGTGAGTTCCTACAGGAGTCCATTGAGGACTTGGACAGACAATACGAGGTGGTGGAGGTTGAACTTGAGAAGCTTTCGTCCAAGAAGTCGAAAAAGTCCAATAATTCCATCAAAGAGGAGCTCAAAGAGCTCCAGTCCACGTACAGATGGCATCAGCAGCAACTCGAAATTCTGTTGAGATATCTCAGCAACGGTGTGCTCGATGTTGAAGACATCAATTCTATCAAGGATGATCTTCTGTATTTCTTGGAGAACAACAGAGATGACAGCTTCATAGAGAACGAGTACATCTACGAAGGCTTGAACTTGGATGCTGATGGAGTTATCCAGAGTGAGATCACCCAATCGTTTGCCAACGAGACTCACGCTGAGCCACCTACTTCGTCATCGTCAAGTAAGACAGAGAAGGAGAAACCAACGCCCGTGAAATCTAAGCCAGATCAAACCTCCAACACGATACCAAATGTGATAACATCATCGCCACTTCCGAAGAAGTCGCATAGCACAAGCACAACGAACCAAACAACGGTAAGCAGTAATTCGAAGAAGACAGCCACGACAACAACAGTAGCAGCAGCAGCAGCCACGACAACAGCAACAACGACAACGACATATGGCGTATCATCCACGATGGCAACCAATCCAATTGTAACAACTGTCAACGGAGTGGTGAATATCAGTGGCTCCATTGTTCCTTCGGTCTTCGGATTGACAAACTCTTTGAAACCTGCTGACCCACCTGCCCAGCCGGTCAACGAGATGAAATGGTCCACTCTGCTGGCTCCTAAGGAAGAAAGAACCCTGCTCGACACAGAAGATAAAGCTGCTGAAGCCAAGTCCAAAGCTAAAACTGATACTGCCCCTGCTTCGAAATCAGTAACACCAACAAATACTGTGGTCACACCGGCTTCTTCTTCTTCTTCTTCAGCTGTTGTTACCAGTTCCACAAAAGAAACCGGTAAAGGTAGTAATACCCAATCGAAATCAACAAAGAACGCCTCTTCTTTGACCAGTGTTGATTTGGCAAAGGAAGACTCGTCCTCTTTGACAAACAGCCCCGTCAATTTGGACGAGTACGAACAAGATAAGGAGATTATCAACCTTCCACCTGGTATCCAAGACGTCTTGTGTTCATTGTACTCTGCTCGTTCAAGTATCACCAGTGGTTCCGAAGCCAACCTGCTTGATTGCTCCTCAAAGATTATGAATATTCCAAGATTTTACCAAACGCCACAACAGATCATTACGACTGTTTCTGCCATTGATTTAAACCGTTATTATCAAGTATGGAACATTTTCAGATTCAAACTTGGCGGTTTCTCCAACAATAAGCCTGAATTATGGAGCTCAATTGATTACCAGACTTTATTCTTTGGTTATTATTACAGTTACAGTTTCTACGAGAAGTCGTTAGCCGCTCAAGAATTGATGAAACGTGGTTGGTTGTTAAGCTCTGAAGAAGATATCTGGTATTTACAGGCTGACATTCCTCCTGAATCGAGGGCTAGTCCAATGAATCCAGGTTCTGTCAAGGGGAACTTTAAGAGTTTTAGTCCTAGAGATTTCAGATTCATTGATCGTCTTAATTTCACTTTGAAGTTTACTAATCGATTCTGAGGATTCATACAGTTAAGTTGTGATATGTTTGGTTGTTTATTTTTCTTCTTCTTCTTCTTCTTCTTTCTTCCTCTTATGTTTTTTTCTTTCTTTCTTTCTTTCTTCTTCTTCTTCTTCTTCTGTTTATATACAGTTTTGATCTATAGTTTATATAAAGTTGTAACTTTGACGATACTAGTTTGATTTAAATATTATTTGTAGATCTTATTGTTTTACATAATTCATATATTCATGATTAAAGCTTGATCAGTCTTAAAAAGAAGCATTGACATAAAAGTCATACTGAGAGAACATCCAAGAGATAGTCAAAGTAGAAACAATCAAAGGACCATACAATCCAGAATCCAATTTCGTAGTCTTAAAATACAACCATTCAGAACCGAAATGTAAGAAAGCAATAATATAAGAAGCCATAGTGATTTGATAAATCTGAGGATTGGATAGATAATAAGCAGCATAGAATCTAATAACCGAAGAGATTAAAGTCCATGTTCCAAAGGTTCTTGCTGATAATGGTGTTACTTCATTAGTGTTACTGTAGACTTTCTTGGTTAGGGATAAGTTTGTGTATGTTTGGAAAGAATTCAAGATTGACACGATGGAGATGAAGAGAAGCCATTTTGGAAGGATCCCTGGTGTGGTTGGAATTAAGCCGACTAAGGAGATCATTGTTGGATGGAGAGTGGATTGTAGGCCTTAGTGGTAGTTGTTCAGATAGGTACTCAGTACAAGAGTAGTTGTTAAGTATATTTATCACGCTTTTTATAAATAATTGACGAAATATTCCGATCGTGAAAATGCGGGTGGGTCGCATTTAAACGAAGCTTGCAACCAGACAATTGGACAAATTCACAGCCAATTAACATCTGCTCCAAATTCATCACAAGCAGTTAAGTAGACAACCATATCCTATCAATTCCATCGTTCTAATGGTAAGTACTGTTTTTTTTTTCAATTCACACAACATAATCACCAGTCCTCTTGAAACTAACTAGTCCAAATCTCTTTGTGAAAAGTCCGATACATCATACGACGCCGCTTTAGATCTCCTTAGAAGATTAAACCCTTCAAACATCACCTCGAATCTTCAAAACTTGATCAAATTGAACCCAGATCTTTCAGAAGATCTCTTGTCCTCAGTCGATGTCCCACTATCCATTGTCACGGACACGAAAACTAACAGAAAGTTCCTTACTTGTGATTATAATCGTGATTTAGATTCCTTTAGATCTCCTTGGTCCAATGAATACTTTCCTGCTTTATCCGATGATGAAAGTTATGTCCCTAATGGACAATTAAGAGAGTTGGAAATCGCCCTGAATGAGGCCTTCGATGTCTATAGAGACTTATACTATGAAGGTGGTGTTTCCAGTGTTTATTTATGGAATGATGATGATTTAGTCGATTCTGGATTCTCAGGAGTCGTGTTATTGAAGAAAGTTAGCGAAAATAACCTTGATTCATGGGATAGTATTCATGTTTTGGAAGTCGGTGCCAAGTCTGGTTCTAATGCTGTTGCTGAATATAAGATCACTTCTACTATTATTCTATCTTTGAATGAAGATAATGATGGTGTTAATATGAATGGGAACCTGGTTAGACAGAATTCCAAGAAGGCTTCTGTTGATAATACGTCTTCTCATATCATCAACATTGGCAGTTTTGTTGAAGATATTGAAAGTAATTTGAGAAACCTTTTACAACAAGTTTATTTTGATAAGAACAAGGATATTGTTTCTGAGTTGAGATCTTTGGCAGATTTGAAACAGATTAGCAAGGATAAGTTGAAACACAAGGAGTTGATCAATTCCTTGAAATAGGAATTCCATAGAATGTCTTTAAGTTATATGTTGAATTTTATAGTTATCATTAATGATCGAAATCCAAATTCCAGTAGGAAGTATATCGCTATTCTTTCCCCATTAAAACTCAATAGTTGTGTCACATGCAATTGCTATCAACAAACCCTTCAATATAAAATCTAGTCGTCAATTATAAAGGATTCAACTTAGAACTACCTTGATTAAATACTTTCTCCGACCCATACTTATACACGTCTTCTTTCCCCAACACACTCAGCTCTGATCCATCTTATCATTTCTCACCATATCAAACCATTCATGAGCTTGAGCCTCCTTAGCAGTCAATCTTTCCATATGGTCGAATTTCAACAAGCAGTCCAAGAAGTTTAACACTACTTCATTAGCCAAATGTTGATTGCTTTCATTGATAAACCTATGCAATGGTTTTCTAACATATGTTCCCAAATCATCGTATTCTTTGCCTAGAACGATATTATATTTCTCCAAATAAGCGTTCAATTCTTCTGACCCCAAGACTCTAACAATCTGTACCAACTGATCAGTATTACTCTTTCCATGGAAAAAAGGCTCCTTTTTCAAAATCATAGAGGCAAGCATAGTGCCGTAACTCCACAAATCCAAGGAATAATCATAATATCTGAAATCCACCAATAATTCAGGCCCTTTGAAATATCTAGAAGCAACACGAACATTATACTCGGTCCCTGGATGATAGAATTCAGCTAAACCCCAATCGATCAATCTTAGTTTCCTGGAATGAGGATCAATCATCACATTATGAGGCTTAACGTCACGATGCATGATCCCTTGACTGTGACAATAGTCCAAAGCAGTAAGAAGATCATACATGTAGAATCTGATATCGTAATCCGTAAGCGTTGGATACAAAGTTCTGAAATCAACATTGTCCACATATTCGGAAATCAACGATGGTGTCTTACTAACAGGATCCTTGATAACAGCAAGGAGTTTAATGATGTATGGGCCTGAGGATAAATTCTGAAGGATCTTAATTTCTCTTTTAATCTTCTTTCTCTTAACAGGTTTCAACACCTTAATAACAACGTCTTCATGATCTTTTAAAGAAACACCTTGGAACACCTCACTATATTTACCACGGCCTAACTTCTTGATGATTTCATAATTCGAAGGTTCTTGCCATGTTAAGGAAAGGTTTTCATAATCCCACCAACTCTTTTCTTTGGATGTGTTTGCAGCTGGATACACTCGCGATATGGTGACTTGAGGAGACATTATTCTATGATGAATATGTATAGTGTTTATATATGTTTGTTTGTATGTTATACGATTTCGTAATCTTTGGTATAACGTGAATTGAAGTGATTAAAACAAGTGTCCTTCTAGATACATTGAGACATATTGTACTGTTGTTTTGTATGTCATGGAATTTGACAGCTTTTTAAAATTTTATTCCACAGACATTCAGATGTTTGGATGTGTATTGAAGATAACCGTATATATTTGGCGGTTGTTGTCTTAATCTTGTGAAAGAGTTCAAGGTTTGTCAATATTTGATTATTATTGAAAAAGAGAAGAAATTTCAAGTTTTAGGCGTGAGGGAAAGATTGTTTTAGTTGAATGCTTTGTGTTTTGAATCCATCCAAGAAGTTTTACAGGTTTACTGAAAAGTTCATGGTTAATTTGATGCAAATTACCACCTGAGAATTTGCCAAACGCGTCAACTCGCACAGGAATCTTATTTTTGGCGCTTACCTTTTTGAAAATAAACGCGTCAAATATTCGAAAAGAAAGAAGAAGCTGGCAATAAACCATATCAGATCCATAGTGACATTTAGAGATGGGATCTATAAACATTCACCACATCATGTCCCGCAAAAGATCGTTTGATCATATCCATGAAGATTATACTCAAGCATATTTCCCTTCATATTCATTTAACATGACACCTACAATGTCAGTATCAAACGTCATCAAGAAACATCAAGAGAAAGTCATAACAACACAAGTTCATCGTAAGTTATCCTTCTTTTCAAATTCACTCAGAAATGGATCAAATACTAACTATCTTATATCATTAGAAAGTACTGTCAAGCTAATGATGGACGCTTCAAGGGCCCAAAAGACTCTTCCAAAGGCTATTATATCAGAAACGGATGAGAATGATCTGAAACATGTTTATTCTTACACTCAGAAGGCGTATTGGTAATTCCACTTCTTTGAAAATCGTACAAGATTCGTTGACCCAAAATTTCATCATCTTCAATCGATCTGGTAGCTGCCCCGTTTTTCGTTTTGTTAAGAGCTTCTTTAGAATTGTACTTTATCAGCAGAAGCGTAAAGTTGATGACCTACTGCTTTAGTAGAATCTAAATTCCAATTTTTCTCAGGGGTTTCCAGAGGTCTCTTGCTTCAATTTCCACCACTGGTACAAATACCTTGGGTGTACTGATCCGTTAAAATAGCCATACTTTTTCTCTAATGTTATGGATTGGTTCAGGGAGGGGATACTCTTGTAGTTGTTGGTTTCTGTTGAAGGTCAAGGACAAGCTGGTATAATCCACCCAAACGTCTTTACTCATGAAGCTTCTACCCCCAGTGTTATATTAATAAGTTAAGAATATTCCGTCCCTTAATTTTTCATATTCAAGTATTTTTGTTTTTGTTATTGCCTTCCCAGTACTTTAGTTCCTTAAAGAATTGATCGACATATTCGATATCAGATCTCTAAGAGGTTCTAAATTTATATAATTTATCAAATGTTTGATAACAGAATTACATGCGGAACTCCTATTAATATCTAATACACACACACACACACACACACACACACACACACACACACACACACACACACACACACACACACACACACACACACACACACACGCAGCAGGTAATTGTAACACTGGCATTAAAAAGACCACCGCCTGTTCATTTTTCCTTCTTACCCTTAATAGCCTTGTTAGCAGCATAGACACACTTATCAAGAACAGCACCAACAGTGACAATACCACCAATAGCACTAATAACATTCAACAAGAATCCACTCCAAGAATCACTCCATTTCTCTCTGTTGATCACTTTGACAGCACTCATTTCGAAATGAAAGAACAAACCAGGAATCCCACCTTTGGCGTGTAAAGTGTTTGGATGATCAGCATCTCTACCGCCATACAATGGTCTGTCATGTTGTGTGGTTGAGAATTGATTGGTTTCTAGCACTGTTCTGTTGAGGAATTCAAACCTAGTAGGGACAATTTTCAAGAAGTATGAGTAGAAGTGTTGCTTGCCACCGATGGCCTTGATCTGACCATCTAATGGATTAGCGGCTGATTTCTCTAAAGAAGACACAGATGGACCAAATGAGAAATGATTGATTGTGTGCTTGAAAGAAATCTCATCATTTTCAATTTTGTTGTAAAGTGATAGATCGTGGACATGAGCTTGAGGAGAAGAGAAACTAGCACCAGGAGCGAAATGTAAATTCCCATTGATTCTGTTCAATTGTGCAGTACCTCTGACACGACAACCTTCCTTAGCGGCAATACTGTTCTTGAGACGAGCAACGTAGCCTTCTCTTTCACACTGTTCGACATTCTCACCATCGAAGAAGGCCCAGCCAATAGCGGCGTAGGATTTTCTAACAGATTCACAATCTTGACAGCAGACTTTCTCATTTTGTGGCTTACCTTCATTCTTTGATTGATCTTTGGATCCATAACAAGGTCCACAATAAGCCCCAGAATCAACGGCAGCATCACCATCTTTTTGACTGTGCTCATCATCACCGATCTTCATAGCTGATTGAGAAATCTCGTTCCCTAAAGGGTCCAATCTGATCTTGGTGAACCCATAACTAATCAAATCCAACTGTAATTCCCCAGAAACATCCATAATATCAAGTGACATAACTTCACATGGCAAATTTGGAAACGTGACATCCAAGTTCAAATCCAATTTCAAAGCACGATCTCTATCCACAACCAACTCTGGTCTCATCACAACTGTATTGAATTGGGTCCATTCTGATGTAATAAGAAGGATCAATGTAAATATACAACCAAATGTGATTAATGCACCAGAACGTGTACGGATACGTGATTCTTCAATGGTTTTGGAAAACGCATCGAAGGATAGGAGACCTTTGGGTTTACTGGACATGGTGATGGTGTCAGTTGTGAGAAGGTTTAGTTGATTTGAAGGAAGTTAATAGAGCAAACACTTATACTAATTTGGAATGATGTGTTGGCAAGATTTGTATAGCTGCTGTGTTGGATAAAGGGTATGGGCACGCTGGGTCAATGAATCTCTGTGCTTGCGGCTATTGATACCCGTGGATTAGTGACAGAGAGCATTTGGAACTGATTCAAAACAGATTTGAAGCACTTGATGGAACCTGTATTAACCTTGCTTTGATAACGAAGATACTATTTAAATATGAACACATTTTCCTCGCTTGATAATATTAGTGTGAGTGTTAAAAGTTGAGATTTGTTCTCTCTGAGCTTCCTCGCAGTACCCCCAAATCAGAGAAGAAAATGAAGGACTCTATACCTCAACTCCATAAATCTCACAAGATTTCCTTATTACAACACCTCATCTCACCATACGTGCTAATATACTCTCTTCCCTTGATACTTCTAATATCATTCCAACATATCAATGACACTTTGTACTCGAATCTGAACGGTGTATCCATCACTCAATCTCTCGATAATGGATCTATAAATAACACTCTGACAATCCCAACAAACTCCGCAACATCATATCACAACACCACTTCTCTCAAGGTCTCTTCTCAAATATCCACATATGAACAAAACCTAAATGATCATATATTCACTATCAAGGAATCAAATATAGGCATACTGAAAACATACTCCACAATTTTCTCCACTTTCCAATCCTTGCATAATAATCAACTTGAATCATTCTCAAATACCACCAAATCAACTCTGAACAATGTCCAGGACACAATCAACACAAAGGTAGATGATACAATTTCCAAAATCTCAGATTATAATACTACTGTTCTCACTAAGGTGGTGACCATTGGATCAGACTTGAACTTGTCTGGATTACAAGTGATACAGGATAATATATCTGGATTGGGCACTGTATTCGATTCTTCTATAAGTGAGATTGAGAATAATATCAAGAGTTTTGAATGGGATAACAATACTACAGGTTTGTTTCAAGATATTATTGATTCTTTGAACAACGTGCAGAATTTCACAAGTGATCTTAATTTGAATGATTTGAATGTTGATTTTGATAATTCATGGGATTTAGGATTGACTTTGGAACAAAGTACTAGTTCGAAAGGTACTGGTGCTCTAAACTCCACGACAACTAGTACTATCTCAGTTCCTTCTTCTATATCCACCAAGACTCATGACAGGATCAGAATCTGGATCATTGTCTTTTCAATCATCACTCCATTATTTCTTATTATTAGCCTTATTATCATTCAAAATAAGTTCAAAATTACAAAACCATATCTGATCAATTCCCAGTTTGAAGGTACTACTAGTGATTGTAATGTACTCTTCTTGGTTCGTGATAGAACCATAAGTGAAAAAATGTCTGGTTGGTTAAGCTGGATTATGGGACAAGAGTCCAATATTCCTTATTTGATTATCGGTCTGATCATGCTTGTGATCTCAGATGTTGGATTACAGTCAGTTCAGTCAATCTACAATGAGAAGCCATTGAGGACTAGTATAAATGAGCCAGTTTCTTCTTCTTCTTCTTCTTCTTCTTCTTCTTCTTCTTCTTCTTCTTCTTCTTCTGAATATCTGTCAACGCTAAGTACAGATTATAAATTCAATCTCAACACTTCCTTCACAATGAGCTTAGATTTCCCAAAGATGGACTCATACACAGATAAAGTTCAATCATACATCTCACAATATAACATCCTTCAATCCCAACTATTCACAAATCTAACATCATCGATAAACTCCAACTATGAATCCTTTCAATTCGAGGTTGTTCCAATTAACCTAACATATCCTTCATTCCAACCATATTATGAATCATCTTCCATCTCTGGCTCTACTATATTCGAAAATTCCCACACTGATTCAATCCATCTACAAGATAACTCTAGTGTCATTTCTTCAATTGAAGGATCAGAATTATCAAACTTGGACAATTCAATAATTAAGGTTTTTCAAGGAGTTTTAAAAGTCATTATCAGTACTGTTAAATGTTGTGTTGGTATTCTTTTAGGATTGCTTTTACTTTATTTAGGAATTGGTGGTGTTTTGGTTTGGACAGGAACCATTGTATAGATTTTGATAAAACATATATTATTGCTGACTTTATGGATTTCATTTTATTTATATATACATGTTTCAAATAATTTAGATCAACAATCTAATATCTAGATTTGTTGTTGATGGTGCTGAATCATATTGATGAGATGGGTTTAATCTTAAACCAAAAACTTCAATGGCAATCTCGTACCAACATGAACAACGTATTGTGACAACTAGTTAATAGTAATGATCAACATGAATTGTTTCAATTTGGTTTATCTGGTTAATATGTGATTTCAAACAGATTATATGCATCCAATTAAATACTCTTGCATAATCTATCTTCTCCGTTCTGAAACTTACACTTGACCATTCTCGGCCAGGTGTAAATTTCATCACTGCAAAACAACTGTTACCATAGCAACACCGCCCGGAAACAGTAGAAACCGCGGAAAGTCACATGATCCAGCTAGAATTTCCATCAAAACTTCAACATTCTCTTAAAATTTTCACAGTCACTTTAGAAACGGCATAAAGGGCAGTCACACATCACTACATCCAAAAACCCTTTGTTTTGACACCTTTCTCAAAAGACATAGAGGACATAATACCCCACCATAAGATAAGATCTATACAATTAAAGATAATCTCGAGTGATACCATTGAGACACTATCTACCTATTATTTATTTGTCACGCTGCCAATTGTTTGTTTGTTTGTTTGTTATTTCAATTTGCCATCCATAGGCTGCCTTATCATCAAAAGGTAAACAAAGGACATCAAAATAAACACGTAAACAAAGGCATACGCGTCACAAAATCAACACAGCTTCATCATCATCAACAAGAACAGCAACAACCGTGCTATAATCAATTGATATGACTGATTCGGTGACAGAAGACGACTTGGCTTCTGCCGTGGAGATGGCAATGGCTGGTTTCGAAAATGCCTTTGCACAAGAGGTGGAAGAAGGGGTTAATGCTGCTACTAGTGGAGAAATGTTTGATCAAAACAAAGATATACAGAATCAAGCAGAGGAAGATGTTGACTTTGAATTGGAATTACAGCGTCAGATTGAAGAACAGTTTCAAGAACAGATTAATGCTGCTGGATTGGAGCTACAAGAACCAACAGTTGAACAACATGTTGAATTGAACTTCCATCATAACCAAGAACAGTCCACAGAAGGAATTGATGACAAGGCCACTGATTCCATTGATCATGTCGATATGGATATGGATATGTTTGGCGAAGATGACTTTGCTAAGGAGGTTGAGAGACAACTTCAACAACAATTAGAAATGGTTCAAGGCGAAGGGGATAAACAAGATGATAAGATCACTTTATCGAAGCCTTATAAACCGGACCAGTCAGATATATCGTTCAACCATACTAAAACCACTGCTGATATTGAAATACGGCCATCATCGTCTCAAGAACTTGCGCGTGAAGAATCCAAATCCACACCGGCTGCACTGCCACTCTTGCCACAACCATTGGTTGAAACCATTGAGAAGCCAAAGGAGGATATGGTGCTGGAAATCAGCGAACAGTACGATCAAGAACTTCAGCAACAGATCATGGATGCTTTGAATGGCACTGGTGATGATATCTCAATGGATCATAATGCCAAAGACGTTGGTATGGCTGGTACCAGTAGTGCTATTGATGAAAATGATTTGTTTGCTGATGAGTTACAGAAACAGATTATGGATGCGTTTGCAGCTACTTCGATTGAGCAACAACAACAAGAACAAGTTGGACAGCAGTCTGAACCAGCGGTGATTCCACAGAGTAAAGTCGATGAAGATAATGAGTTTGAGAGAGAATTGCAGCAACAGATTATGGATGTTTTTGAGAGTGTCGGTTCTGTTGCCCTTGAGCCATCTGGTCAGAATGTCGTTTCTAATAAGTCTTCAAGGCCCTTTTCTTCCAACACGCCAACTACGAAACCTTCCTCAAAAAAGAAGAAGGAAACGACTACAGTACCATCTACGGTGACTCCAAGAAAGGATAATGAAACTGAACCAGCATTTGACTCCATTTTTGAAGAAGAACTTCACAAACAGATCATGGAAGCGTTCAATGATTCTAAATCCACTACTGCCTCCGCTGAGCCTGTTAACACGGAGTCGGTTACTGCTGCCCATGTTCCTCCTGGTCCTGTTCATGTACCACAAACTTCTCAGACACCTGTCATTCAGACACAGAAGCCTCTACCATCCAGCATGGCACCACCACAGAGTTCATCTACACAGAATCTTGGAACGGCCGACGATGGTGACTACGGTTTCTTCGCCTCGAACGATGATTATACCTTAGACGATGACGACCCGTACAAAGATGCACTTGCAGAATTAGTGAAGTCTGTCGTTGATTCCCAGATTGAATCCCATCAACAACACCAGCAATCACAAGGTCTGCCAGAGGATGAAGATTTGGATATGAACCAAATCATGGAGAATGCTTTGGCGATGGCAGTCGAGGATCCTGCTTCATTGTTGCAGAGTTTGAATATCGATCAGGCTGGCTTGGATGGTGGCGCATTGTTGGGTCAGATTCTACAACAACAAGTGCAGAATTCGCAAACTGCAAAGGGAAAGAAGAAACCTGCTAAGGAGAAGAAGCCAAGGGAGAAGAAGCCAAAGGCACCAAAGAAGACTGCTGCTGCTAAGAGAAAGGAGGCTGCTGCTGCTGCTGCTAAGAACAATGTTGCCACAAATAACTTGACACAGGTCAATCGTCCTACTTCTTCTGCGTCTGCTTCAGATGCGTCTTTCTCACATGTTCCTTACCAAGGACAAGGTTCGTCCGCATTGGTTGGCAGGCCAGCTGGTTTTGGTCTTCCACCACAGCAACAAGTTCGAAGAGGACCTCTTCCTATCATTCCGAATCGGAACCTGCCTCTGAGAAACACCATTCCCACACACGCCAAGTTGTTGTCAAGACAGATAACTGAATTACAATTGAACAACCGTCTTTCGCCTTCTCCTGCTTCATCTTCCGACTCTCGCTTGGCCAATCAGAACAAAGCTCCTGGAGTAGCTTCATCTACGTCAGCTGGCAAAGCTGCTATTGCTACTACTACTAGTACTAGTTCTAGTACTTTGACCAATGTTCCATCGACCAAAGCTAGTTCAGCAAAGTCCAACAAGAAGCTATCAATTGCAGAGACTTTGGCTCTGACTAGATCTTCTATGAGCAGTGGGAAGTTCTCTTCAAAGTTACAACAAGATCAAGCACGTGAAGCTCAAGGCAAGGCACAATCTGCAACGACGCCCTCACAGCCTCTTGTTTCTTCTTCTTCTTCTTCTTCTTCTTCAACTTCTTCTTCTTCTTCTTCTTCATTGCCGAATTCCTCAGGTACAAAGTCTTTGGTTCCACCGATTGCCCACTCTAAAACTACCACCTCCTCGTCTCAAGGCTCAGTTCCTCATAAGGCTTTCAGACCACAGATTCCACTGAGTCAAATTAAACAGATGATTAAGAACGTTGATACAAGTGGTTTGTACAGCTTGGGCAGAAAGATTGTCGGCACTGGAACAAACAATAAGCCAGTGTCTCCATTGACTGGTAATGTTCCAGCGGAACAAGTGACATCAAAGACTTCCAACATCCCTGTTGTTTCGACCCCTACACAGCCAGCCAAATCGGCTCTTCCAAAGACCACTCCAGTGAGGAAGGAGATCACACCAAAGACGAACAGCGCAAGCACCTCTAATTCAATGGACGTTACTCCTCGAGCCGGCTCCTTGTTGCCTGTTGCGCCTGGCACTCAAGGCAATGCAATCATTAACAACATCAGTGCTCTGCTTCCTAATTTGCCTTCCAATCTGACTGCTTTGATTTCCACGGCCATCAGCAATTCGTTGAATAATACCTTCAACGAACAGAAGGAAAGTGTCAAGACTGCCAAGCGGAAGACTGTTCCGGTGCTTAAGGACGAAACTCCCGAGGAACAGCGTGAACGTGTCCGAATCGAGAACAGAGAGAGAAAGAAAAGATGGAGAGATGCCAATAAGTTGAAGAACCAGAACAATGATTTGAAGGCCCGGCTCAAGAAGAGGGCCCATCAATTGTTCGGCGTGGATCAATCTGCCGAGAAGGATGCTTGGATCGAAGAAGAATTCCACAAGAGAAAGACCAGAAGAGGTATCAGATCTGCCAATTTGGAGGATTTGACTGCTTTGATCAATGAAACGATCCACAAGTTGGACGTGGAATCGCTCAACGAACAGAACATTACTAAGATAGTGTCGGATTTGGTGAACAATGCTTTGAGTTCAGCAAACCAACAGGCTCTTAAGGATCAAGAATTCGGTTCGGCGAGAACCCCTGGTGGTGCTGCTGGTGGTAAGGATGAAAACGATGGGTTCATTAACACACCTTCTCCTTCTTCTTCAAGACAGAATTCTAACAGGTTGTATCATCCCCTATCTGGCGCTGAGTCTGATTCAGGCGAAGGTTCTCGTGGTATTGTTGGTGACATGGAATTGGGACAGATTCTTCAAATGGCTTCGTCTTCCTCGACTACTTCTGAAGATCGTCCTGTTGACAAGCAGTTGGCATCAATTTCTGGAAGTGATAGTTCTAAACAGAACACTCCTGCACTACATTCAACTAGCACTGCCACTAGCACTAAAGAAGCTGGTGCCTCGACTGCTACCGGTCCTGCTACCCGGACATTGTCTTCTCCAATAAAGTTGAATAAACCAAGTCATGAACTTGTGGCTCAACCAACCAGGAAACCCCCGGCATCTGTACCAGCCACATCCAGTGTTTCATCTTCTGTGGATTCTTTGAACAAGAATACTATCAGACCTGTTGTTACTACTCCTTCCCTTAAGAGACCTGCCAACGATGGTTTCCCAAAGTTCAATTTCAAGAAGATGAAGATTTCGTTGATTCCTATCTCTCAATCCAAGGTGACTGCGCCAGCTCCAACCACCTCGAAATCTGTTGAAACTATTAAAGAGGTGGTTACTAAGAATTCAGTCGCTGGATCCATCCAACCTTCTGCTTCTGCAAAGTCCAATGATGATACCAACAAGGTGCGGGCAATTCCATCACCATCAAAGCCTTCTTCTGTTTCTGCTGCTGCTGCTGCTGCTGCGAATAAAGACGTGTCAAGGGACGATGCAGACGTGGTTGTAATCTCAGAATCAACCACCAACATCAAACCAGTCGTTGCCCAACAGAAACCTGTGACTCCTGCTCCTGTCGTTTTGGATGCTAAGGAATTAGAATTGAGAGAGATTCAAAGGATCAAAGCCCTGGGGACGTTCCAAAGACCTCCAATTGTTATCGCTGAGAGAAACAACAAAGATTCTGATAAGAAGGAAGAAAGATCCAAGTTTGGTGGTTCCTCTGTTGCTGTTATCACGAAGGAACCAATCATCGATAGTGTTATGATCGATCCATTATTACTGGCCGAATCCGATAAGACTGATAAAGCATCAAAGTCAACCGGACAATCAGATGTTTCAAGTACACCAATCACTTCGGTTTCTAAGCCAAATTCTATCGGTAGTAGTCCAGGTTCTATTCTGGCTAAGGCTAAACCAGTTCTAATGAGACCGAAATTCGGAGGAGCAATTAAGAAACCTGGTGCTTTCCAAGGGTTAAGAAAACCAGGTGCTTTTGCTAGACCAATTGAAAGAGAGAAGAAGAGACTCAATGTTTGAGAGTATGAGGGTTGAATATATGGGGTAAGTTATAAGATTCATAGGGGGTGATTTTTGTGTTTTGTTTTGTGTTTTTTGTTTTTTTGTTTTTTGTTTTATTATTACTGTTGTTATTATATTATAAGGTGTTTTGGGTAATGATTTGAAATTTTATGGGGTTAATTTAGTATACTAGTTATTGGTTTTTATTATTAAGGGCCCGATTCAGGATTCTGGGGTGTGTGTCGCATATATGGAGTTTATCTGATATATTTATATTTATATATTACTATTTGGAGATATATATATATATATTGATCCTAGCTAATTATATATATAAGTCTTTGAATCGTTTATGCTTAATGTTGTTCGACTAGAGGCTTGAAATCACGTGGTCAAATAATTACATATTAATATGAACTTTCTTTTTCCGGTCACATGATTTAGTCGAATGTATATTTGTTCCAAATTAGGACATCGAGTCAGTGGGGAATTCCGAGGTTGCAGCTGCCTCTGAAACAATATATGGTGGGCGAATTCCAGTTGAGGGAGACACCATAAACCCTCAACACTAACAATTAGTAAGTCTCCTACATTCGGAAAGAAATCAATTCAACTATCTACAATTGTATTGACAAGAATTATTGTTTACCCTTGTGATCTTCTTCGCCACCAATAATTACACACATTAACAGAACACCAATACAAATACACACTTCATCATTGACCATATCGATTCCATTACCGCCACAGATGTCTTTGCCTAAGGAATATATTGCTGAAATGAACGAGCTCAACAAGGAGCTCCACTCCAAAAGACCACAGGATGTCATTCAATTCTGCGCCACCTACTTCCAGAACAGATTGGAGGAACAAAGAAAGCAATTGTGGAATCTCCAGCCACGTGCCCAGTCCATTGGGTTGAATCTTTTCCCCTCCAAGAACGAACGAATTGAGGAGTCTTCGCCTTTGTTGTTCAAACAACCATTCACCAACGATGATCCACACTCAAGACACCTCGATGCAGATGGCGACGCTCAGATTTCAAACGATGACCCAGCTTCTCGCAGCGGTAGTGCTGGTCCTACTTCTGCTGCTGCTGCTGCTGGTGCAGGCATCTTCAAGTCCAGTTTTGAGGTTGGCACTGCCAACAAGAGCTTCATCAACAACTCTGTTGATCCAGCCACTGCTGTCACTGCTGCTCCTTTCCAATTCAACAACAGAAGAGCATCCAACGTTCTCCAAGTCAACCAACAACAATTGCAACAGCACAACATCCCAACCACCTTCAATGCCCACAGAAGAACGTCTGTCAGTGCAGAAACCTTGAATCCAAACGGGATCAAGGATGACTGGAAACCACCGGTGTTTGAAAAGACCCCTGAGCAATTGGAAAGACTGGGCAACTCCGTGGTCAAGAACTTCCTTTTCAGCACCTTAGACCAAGACTCCTTATCCACTGTCATTGCTGCCTTGAAGGAGGTGAAACTACCAGCTAACACTGAGGTCATCAAGCAGGGCGATGAAGGTGACTATTTCTACATTGTTGAAGAAGGGTTGGTCAACTTCTACGTCAATGGTGAAAAGGTGAACAATTCTGGCCCTGGGTCCAGTTTTGGGGAATTGGCCTTAATGTACAATTCTCCAAGAGCTGCCACCGCCACTGCTGAAACAGATTTGATCTTGTGGGCTCTTGATAGATTGACCTTCAGAAGAATTCTTTTAGCTAAGACCTCCAAGAAGAGACAATTGTACGAAAGCTTCCTTAAGGAAGTTCCAGTGTTGAACAACCTATCTTTGTTTGAGAGATCCAAATTGGCAGACGCTCTAGATACAGAATTCTTCAAGCCTGGTGAGGTGATTATCAAAGAAGGTGAAGTGGGTGAGAACTTCTACTTGCTTTCCAAAGGTGAAGCTGAAGTCTCCAAGAAAGAAGATGGTGTCATTGCCCAATTGAAAAGAGGCGATTACTTTGGTGAAGTTGCTTTGCTTAACGACTTACCAAGACAAGCCTCCGTCACTGCTAAGACTAATGTTGAAGTCGCCACTTTAGATAAGCGTGGCTTCCAAAGATTGTTAGGTCCTGCTGTTGAAGTCTTGAAACGTCAAGATCCAACTAAACACTAAGCATTGTCTTTTCGTTTTTTTGCTTCTTTTCTATTTAGTTCTTTTGAGTTTTTGTATTGTTGATGTGTTGTCACGTGGTTTTTGTTTTGATTTTTAATGGCGTACTAGCAGATCTATAGGTTTATTGCTATTTTTTTTTAGACATTTTTTTTTAACTTTTAAGATTTGATGGAATTGATTCTAATTATTAATGTTTGTTTTATAGCTAAGTCTAGTTATATAGTATAGACAAAATTTAATTCATAACCATGAATCATAAAATATTGCTATGGTACTATGAGCTTGATAGATCTCCAGGCCCATAACTATATATTCTCCAATCGACTCATATGTATACAATTGATATATGATCTACTCAATTAATATCATATGTGTCAATTCTTGTACAACTCGAATATGGAAGTTTCTTCTTCTAGTGCAGTAAATGATACATAATTGATCAAGCCGAATGCTATTTGAACAAAATTAATTATGATGTCTCTGCGTATACTAATTTATGTTTATTTAAATTTCTTAACCAGCTAAAAAGAAATTGTGTTAGTGTGGTTAATAGGGTTTTTAATATTGACAACTCAACCTGTTGTACGTCTACCCTAAATATATTTAAATGAATTGTTCCGAATGCCCGATAATCCTATGATTTATCTGGATTCTGAAGCGGGGACGGATAAATTATACTTAGGATGTTCCATGTAAGCATGTATTATCCGGAGTCCGCCAACCTCCGGAAACGGAGTGTCCCAAATTTAGGTTTATATTTTTTATATGGACAAAATATTTTTGTTGGACAAATAAATGAAAATCATATGTTTTAGGACATTTGGAAAAATAAAAAAAATTTGATCGGAATAACTCAGCGCTATAACTGAAATTTTTCTAAAAATCGATCATTTCGTTTTCAAATTCGCTAGGATATATTAATCGAAATAGCCTATAGAGAGATCAGCAATATTGTTCAATTATTAATTTATTATTCATAATCTGGCACCCACGTAATTACCTGCAATAACCAGTTAGGTAGTAATTATTTACTGACTATAATTATTAATTTGCTGTTGGAGCAAACTCCAAATTATATATTTGTTTGTATTATTAAAGAGCAGGTCTAAAATTATATGGTATCAAGTACACGACGTGTGTGAGTTGTGGCTGCCGAATTTACCGATAATGAATTGCTTTATCTCTAATATTTGCATTATCTTTGATTATTTTAATTAATACAGTTAACTATATACGAGCTGACCCACTTAAAGACGAGCAAAATAGAACAGATTGCTATAAACCACATTAGCTGGAGCATGGCTTAGCAGATGCCTGAACTTTAAAGGTTCATCAATTGATACTATTGACGAGCTGGTTAATGTTGACGATGTTGCTCCAGATGATGATGATGATGGACAAGATAAATTAAGAGTGTATATACTGTATTTCCCCAATTTGACCAGCACTCTATTTTCTATAACCAAAGCCCAAACCTACAACAATACTGCACAATTAAACGTAAAAATCATAACATTCGTTTCTATAAACAACAAATATCTTCTATAAATATAACCATAACACATTAAAAACAGTACATTAAAACATAACTCATGAAAGCAGAAACGTCGACAAGACGACGCTCTGGTGAAAAGAAATCCCCAAGATTGAAAGAACAAAATACCTGCCTTTCAAATCAATCAATCAACCAAAAAAAGGAAGAAAGATTAGAAACTGGAAACATCGCCACCTAATTCCATAACCTTACTCTTCAAAAGCATCAACTTCTCGTTCATGATTCTTTCGTTTTCTTGTAAATGTAAAATGTAGGAGGTAGCCTTTTCCAAAATCATAGACTTGTTCAACTTTGGAACAGCATCGTCAGCGGTGGCGGCAGTAGCAGCACCTTCTTCACCTGTTTCAAAAGCAGTCTTTTCATTGGAGACCCATGGGATGATTTGCTGTAAACCAGCAATCTTAGCATTGATGTTGATTCTGTATCTCTTTTCAATCTTGTTATGAGCTTGTTTTTGGTGTGGAGTCAATCTCTTTCTTGGGGCTCTCTTCTTCTTTGGCTTCTTGGCATCACCAGTGGCACCAGCAGCAGCAACTGCAACTTGTTCGGCTTCGGACAAATCAGAAACTGAAGAGCACGTGGACAACTGTCTTTGGTTATTCTGTTGGAGTTGGAAGTTGGAGGCTTGAAGATCCAACTTTGGAATAAACAAGGATTGGCTGAAGTCCTCAGCCTTGATCAAAGGCGAGTTGTCAAGCGAGGTGAGGTTCGAGTTGGAGAACAAGGACTCCTCGTCATATTCACGGTCTTGAATATCAAATAAGGACGAGAACTCCAATGGAGAAGTAGAGGCGGTGTTTACCGTTGTGTTGGTGGCATTAGTGTTGTTCTGTGTCTGTTGGTCATTGACTAGCAGTCTGTTGAACCATTCTTCTTCTGGCTTGGCTACCTGCTGCTGCTGTGGTTGTGGTTGCTGAAGTTGAAGCTGTGGTTGTGGTTGGGCTGGAATGATGGAAGACCAGTCAAATGTGTTGATGTCTTGGAAAGTGGCCATTGTTGTAGTATATGTGAAGTGAGTGTCTATTGCTTGTTTTCGATTGCAATTGCAGTGATCTGGTTTTTGTTAAGGTATGTCTTTCTACGTTCTCACACGTACTATGCATTTACCAGCTGTAAACTGCTTCGTTCAAGGTCTATATATACTATTTGCCATTTGGCACTTGTAAGATCTGGTCATTGAAAAAGAAAACCCAGTAGGCCCTTTTGACATGTAGTTTTTTCTGTCCTGGCTCACAACCCATGTAGGTCTATGCTTGCGCTGTTGACCAGATTCGGTTACTATAGACTAACCTGCAGCCGGAATTAATCCGAACAAACTATACTCACGGAACACACTCTGACTGACTCCTGAGGCCAACGAAAAAATCACATCTGCCACCCGTAATTAACTAATCGAATTTGTGGTGTCATTATTTCTCAACAGATCAAAACTAGATATAGTACACAGGACTCATCGACGATGTATATTTCTTGTCTTGAATTCTCTTGTTAATTCTTTCCGCAATTAGATCAAAAATTATTCTACAACGCTTGTTTTATTGTTATGCGTCCTCCCAACAAAGCAACCAATCAAGTTATAAAATCAGGACCTGTTCATTCTGGAAACATCACTGTTTTCTCCACTTAGTCCAACATTTTCGCCTAGCTCCTAGTTGTAAAGATGCAGCCTATCGCCCCCTTTTCTCTATTGGTTTGAAAAAGTCCAAATATTTTAGAGAGAAAAGGTCATTTTTCCAATCGATCACCTCGCAGGACTCTGCAGAAATTTGGCCAATTTGGGAGAATGCTCGCGAACAATTAGCCGTTAGGGGACATTTTCGAAGAATTTAACGGATTGTTGATAGTTCTATTGGGAGGGGAAACTCTTCAAGGAGGGGAAATTTTGTTAACAGTTAGACCCTACAATTTTATTACTTAACTACAATCTAAGTACTGCTTGGTTGAAATTACGTCAATTGATTATGATATTAAACGCAAGATAACAAAACTTCGGCACCATAAATATTATTATTACTATAAAATTCCAAAAATCAAATTTGGACATGGTTTGTTTAAAAAAAAGTCTGTCATAACGCAGAACTCCCTGTCCGCCAATTATAGTACTATGATCTTCTTAATTTTGAATTTTGACACCTAATTATAATACAAGGCTGAAACCTTACAGCGGATAAACTTTTAAAACACACCATATTCGTTTATGCAAAAATGTATTATACGCTGCTTGGGAGAGAAAAAAAAACTCTGATCTACAGGTTATAAGATAGAATTCAGCCAGCTCATGAAGCGATGCGTGTCCGAAACCATTATCCTAGTACTAGGTGCGTCCTGGCTTGCACGTAATTAGCTAACTATAATATAAAGGATTTGTACCCTATAATTTGTCCAAATCTAGATGGACATTTTCCTTTTTTCAAATTTTGTCCAGAGTCGCGCAACTGTCAGGCTGTCATCAATTCTTCCAAGTTAATGGGGTCTGGAATCTGCTCAATCACGATTCATACTACTTTTAAGATTCAAATATTAATTGGTAGAATTCGATCATGACTCTGCAAGATAGTCCTCAAAGACTACAGTGCTTTGAGATTTTATATTCAGCCCGTCGAAATATATCCCCATGATGTTCACATATACTCGCTCTCTATATAATTTTGAATTCTGATATGTGTTATATAGGTGGATTCATGTCCTCAACTCAATTCTCTTCCAGGCGCAAACTGAACTTGCGTGAATAATTAATATTCTGAAATTTACTCCAGATCTTCGCATAAAATTACAAAACTAGAATTAAATTCTTTATTCATAGGCACTACTACGTCGTAACTTGAAACAATTGGTTATGGCCTGTTTATGTTTTGAAATATATAGGAATCAAAGAACTATTCAAGACCAGGTCTCAGGAAAAACTCTGTTCAATTCTAAAAAAAAATCTGTTCCCGCGCGTGAATAGTTTATGGAAAAACTAACACGTACCACTTTATCAGCCGTTTGTAAATGGTTTGAGTTTATCCGAAACTTGCATAAGAGTGGTGATACTTTTTTTTTTTTGGCTTGAATGTATCCAATTTGTCCATTTTTCGATCGTCTCAGCCATATATATTATGAATATATTAATTTGAGGAGTTCAGGACTAATACTTTTTATAATGTGACATATTGTTAACCTTCGGATTAATACATTCTAGGGATGTTTTGATTTCCTTATGTAATAATCAAAATAGGCCCCCTGTCCCCAACAACAGTTAATTCATGAAGTATATTTGAATCATTTTGGAAGTAGGCCCTCAGTCTTATTGATTTTGTTTGAAACAAACTTTAGTTGTCTGGAAGGTAGGGTATCTACCCCCTGAACAATCATCAGACATTAGATCTACGTCTAACTGCAAATTGTCTGATTTTAGGGACATTTTCACTTCATTTTCAGATCTACAAAGAGACCTGCATATTATGGGTCCATGAGATTTACATCTAAGGTGTGTAATTAGACTGTTTCTCAGCACCCAATCTCCCAATTTATAGTAATCCTTGTAGGAGTCCTTAAACAGAACACATCTTTAAACATGGATACATGTATAAAATTTTGTGTATGAAGCTAAGTCACTTTGTTGAAACTTGACTCAGGAATGTTAAAACCAATATTTCAAGATAATCATATATATATTAAAATATGATATATCTCCCACTCAGCTATATGATACTTGTAGGCCAGTAGGTAAGTTTAATGTGTGATAATCGCTGATTCTTTTAAATATATACATGAGCAATTCTACCTAGCTATCTCCTGCCTGTAGTCTAACCTAATCTAATGGAACATAGTGATGGACTTCAACAATTCCAATGGGTTCCCGTTACCAGAAAGAACGTATTTCTGATCAACGATCTGTTGTTGGTCCTTGGATTCCAACTCGGTGTTATTAAAGGCCTTGGCTTCGATGTATTTCTCAACTAACTTGCTGACGGATTCCTTCTCCAATCTACCCACTGTGATTGGCTTAACAGAAGAGATACGACCAGCCAGAGTTCTGTTGAAGTCGGATTCCTTGGTGTATGGATCAGCGGTGATGAGGCCTAACCCGTGTTGCAAAGTGATGGAAGGCTTGTCATCAGAGGAGGTTGCAAGAATGACACCACCCTTCTTGAATGATATTTCGTTGGCTGTCAACTGGAATAGCGTCTTGGTGATTTGCAACTCTTCCACGTATAATTGTTTGTTGTCGGCATTACGGTAAGGTGTGATTGGTTGAGATGTGATGGCACTGAAGTTGTCCACGGTGACCAAGACAGGGTTGGATTCTTGAGCTAATAACTCTTGGATAAAGATTTGGAAGACTCTACCACGTTGTCTTGGAGCAACGTTGGCTTGGATCAAATCTAATAAACTGTGCTTTTGGTTAAACTTAGTGGCAGCTTTATCCTTAGTGACACCTTCGATCACGTGATCTTGCGATAATTTGATTTGAGCCAAAGTTTCCTTGTTGACATATTCAATTTTAGCCAATAATTTCTTTAAATACATTGGCTGGGTGTATGTTTGTAGCTTGGAGTCATAGAAGAAGTCGTTGGAGCCGTCGACTAGCTTCAAGGCGTAGGAGATTGGAATGACGACGGTGTTGGATTGGGCAATGGCTAAAGCTTGAGCTTGGGTTAATAAAGTGGATTTGCCAATACCACGTTCACCAATCAAACAGATCTTGTTTTGGGAGGATGGAGAGGAGGAGGAAGCTTCGACGAACTTGGCAATGGTGGCGGTTTCGTCTCTGATTAGTGTGATTGGGGTCTTGAATAATTCGTGGAATTGGTCCTTCTTAAAAGAACCAGCTTGAATCAATTTTTGCAATTGTTGTTCAGAGTAAGAAACAACCTTGTTCAAGTGCAAACTGCTCTGGTTCAAGGTTTCCAAGTTGGACAGTTCGAACCCTTGTTCTTTGTTCTTGGCATA
The DNA here is from genome assembly GCA_030566875.1 of Waltiozyma chaumierensis. NCBI lineage: Eukaryota > Fungi > Ascomycota > Saccharomycetes > Phaffomycetales > Wickerhamomycetaceae > Waltiozyma > Waltiozyma chaumierensis. Next base: position 13,810 of record JAKUBK010000019.1, on the reverse strand, counting down.
GTGGATATGATCTTCGAAGACTCTGAAGGAACCAGCAGTCTTACGGGACTTCTTACCAGTGGCAGAACCTTTGAACCCTTTAGCAACGGATTTTGTTTTGGAAGCTTTGGCGGCAGCAGCGGCAGAGACACTGCTTGAGAATGATCTGGTGGATGAGCTGACTAAGGTGTTCAATCTAAGCATTTTGGCTGTGTGGTTTGGAAACAAAGATTATTAAATTGTTGATTTCTGGGGGTTCTGTATTTCTCAATCAGCTTAGTTTGTCCATAATTTTGCATTGATCAAAGCGGAAAAAAAACCTAAAATATCCTACCCTCGGAACTAGGTCACGTGCAATATTCTGTTTAGCATTTTTCCAAAGATCTATTCAATATATAAATATAAATATAAATATATATATACTACTTTCCCGACTAGAAACAACGATGGATTGAGAAGTTACAAATGTTGAAGGCTAATCCTACTGTACTAATGACGTATGTCTTGAACATTGTTCAGACATTCGCTCTCTCTCTCTTTCTTTCTTTTGTCTGGAGTCTGGCCAGATGTTGATACCCGGATCTGCTTGGACAGCGGCGACTACAGTTAAAGAAAATATAAACAGTTAAGAATTATTCGAGTTTAATTCAGAACCTTTTTTAAACTACAAGTTATCTCTTAGAAAAATCGGGGGGCTTTCACCATTTGCATTTGCTCTTTTTTTTGTCATTCATTTCTAAATTCTTCTCATAAAATTTCAGAAGAAAAAAAGAAGAAGAAGGAAAAACACATACACACATACACAAATCCATTGATTTCATTCAATAAAGACCTCAAAACAGTATGGACCAGAGATCTCCAGTGAATCAGGGGAATAGCCCTATCAGGCAACAGGACCTGCATCCAGTAAGACAAGAACAGATACACCAGCAGCAGCAACAACAAACAGATCAAACATCCCCCGCCTTGTTCAAGAAACGTCTAACGCGTAAGCCTAAGGGGACCTGCGTCTCCAAGCACAAGCCACGGACCAAGAAGACCTTCTCCAGTTTGAAGAAGTACGTCAGATATGAGAAGTTGGGTGAGGGTACGTTTGGTGTTGTCTTCAAGGCCCGACCAAAGGACCGTCAAGAACAAATTGTGGCTGTGAAGAAGATCATTGAAAGAAAAGTTGACCAGGCTTTCCCCCTTACTGCGTTCAGAGAAATGGAGGCTGTCAAGGCTTTGCACCATCCGAATATCATTGATTATGTTGATTTTATAATGGACAATGATGAGGGAGAAAGACGACATATCAATATTCCTGGTTTGAAGACCCCACGTGATGTCAAAGAGGGCGACCATTACTATATGGTGTTTCCATACATGCATTCTGATTTGGCCGGGATCTTGATGAACCCGTTGATTGAACTCGACCTGCCTAACATCAAGTCGATCTTGAAGCAGCTTTTCACTGGCTTGGACTATCTCCACCGTATGAACTACATCCATCGTGACATCAAGTCTGCCAACATTCTTCTAGACAGTCGAGGAGTGGTGAAGATTGCGGACTTGGGGTTGATCAGGACCTTCAAGGACAGACCTGTTACCTTGGAGCACCAGGGGGGCGGCACACATCGCTTGACGCCTGTTGTGATGACCCGATGGTACAGAGCCCCTGAGTGTGTGTTCCAGTATCCGAACTACGGGACTGCAGTGGACATGTGGTCGTCTGGCTGTGTGTTTGGGGAGATGTTTGACAAAAGACCAATCATGAAGGGGAACACGGACATTGACCAAGGACTGAAGATCTTCGAAATGGTTGGCTGGCCAACTGAGGAAACCATGCCTGGCTGGACAAACTTCCCAATGGCCAGTTCATACAGCAAGCCTATGTCTGGGGCCGGTGCTGGTGGCGCTCCGTTGTTGAAGGCGAAGTATGCCAAGATCCTCACTGCTGAAGGGTTCGACTTGATGGAAAGATTGCTTACTTTGGACCCAGAGAAAAGAATCACCGCTGGCGCCGCTTTGAAACACCCTTATTTTGCCACAGAACCTTTGCCGCTGGTCTGTGTTGAGTGCAACTTTGAGGAATCGCATGAGGGTGATAAGGAAAAGTTCAAGATCCTGCGGAGCAAGATTGAAGCCGGGGAACTAATTCCTCGTCCTGCCAGGGCCAGGCCAGAGTTCCCTGTAAAGCAGAAGATATACCCACAGCAACAGCAGAGCCAGAGCCAGAACCAGAACCAGAACCATCACTCTCAGCAGTTCTCTTCCAGGCCAATTCCGGGACAACTGCACCATCACAATCGCCAATACCCATCAGACCCACAAAACCAGTACTTCAAGGCGGGTGAAGCTCCACAATTTCCTTCTCATCATTCGGGCCAGCAGCACCACCAGCCACAACACCAGCTGTTCCAGCAGGCTCAGAATAATCGTGACCAACACCAAAGCAGAAACGAAAGACAAATGCCACAGCTGCCTACTGGTCCTTATGGCACAGCTGGTCAGCATATCGGCAGCAACAACAGACCACACTCCAATAGCGGGCAGGGAAATGCCAGATTTCCAAAGAACCAAGGGTTTGAGGCTTCTCACGGATACCATGAAACCTTCTACGAAGACGGGGCCCACCAATCTTACAGCGACACGCGCTTCAACAAGGATCAGAGAAGTTATTCCAACAACAATCCACTGAACAGTTTTGGTTCTAGACCTCGTCTGGAGCATTCCCATCAACCGAATGTTCCTTCATCCTCTCAGCCACCTCCGCCACCGCCTGGTCTGCAACCTTACAGTTTGGCTCAGTCTCTGCACAGAGAAACACCCACTGAAAGAGCTGTCGAATCTGGCACCGGTGGCAAATCACAGCCAAGTAATTCCGCTGCTTACACCACCAACACCAATAGAGAAGTTCCTAAGACTGCAGCACATTCAAACTGGGGGCTTCCGGGTAATCAGACTGGTGGCAATGATTACAACAGTGGTTCTAGAGCTCAGAGCCCATACGAGTATCAGTCAACTCAACAGGAGTCTAACAGAAGCAGCTATAAATCCACTTCGTATCCCTCCAGCTCAATCCATGCGGATGTGAACGGCGAGAGCAATAGTCAAGGCGTACATAGCACAGCCAATAGTGGTGGTGGTGGTGCTGGTGGTGCTGTAATTGCTTCGACTGGGGAACTTGATTCTAAGGAAAGACCAATCATCAACATTCATGAAGCCAATCAGAAATTCAACAACAACCATCCTGAGGAGAACCACGAACATACTGGTAACCCTGTTCAGCGCCCATCTCATCATCAAGTTCGTGGCGATGGCAATAGCCGTGAGCAAGACTGGGGATACAAAAACCAAGGCTATAAGAAAGGCAACAACCACAACAAACACCACGGGAATAACAATCGTGAACACCACGAAAGAGGCAACTACAGAAACAGTGACAAGTATGGCGGCAATAACAACTACCACGACAGAAATGTCAATGGGTTTTCTAACAGTAACAACGGAGGTTTCCGTCACAGAAACAACAACAATAGCAACAGCGGCAACAGCAATAACAGCAATAACAATAACAATAACAAGGGTTACAAACAAGGACAGTCTAGAAAGCATTGATTTTGTATGATGTTTCGCTTCATTTGAAAGAATGTTTGTGTGTGTATAGGACTTTTAGTCTGTTTTAGGTAAGCGTTACAGCTACTGGTATGTCCAATTAGTGGGCTTAAATAGTATTATACTCTAATCCTTTATTCAGAACATCGGGAATGACAGAAATCGCAACAGAGACTGTGCATGTGTGTATGCAAGTCAATACACAGTTCACTACGAAGGCAGCAACAGCAGCTTAAATGAACAATATTATGCATTATAATGAACCGTGTGTAATCAAACAAGAAACCAAATAAAAAAAAAGAGAGGGAAATGGAACATTAACAGGTGGTTTCTCAGGGCTAAAGAATAATCCTACCAAACATCTCCGCAATACTAAGGGGTTTTGATCTAAGGTAGCATTTGAGCGGGGGGTATCTAAAGTCAGAAGCAAGATGGGGGAAAAAAGGGGGGATAGCAGCATACTTTTTTTAACGAGGATGCATCTGGTCAAAGTTAACAGGTCTCTTAAACAATAAGATATGAGGCTCAGGAGCATGTATTTCATAATGTTCCCAGCCCAGACTCTGTGTTATGCCTAGCCCTCTCCATTCATCTTCTAATAAGATCCTAAGGGTTCCTGTTTCTGAATTGAAGTAATCGGATGGAATCACTTTAAGCATTTGTTTAGGGAGCATGACGTGACGGTATTCGTATTCATCGTCTGAGTATCTGGATTAATAACATGGGGTTGTCAGTTAGTATTTTCTGTTGTTGTTGTTGTTTTGATAATGATAAAGACAATTGAATCTTAACTAGAACATACCTTGGTGAATAATGAATTGTATCTTGGAATTCAAGAACTCTTGAACGTTCAGAATCCGTTAATGGACGACCTCTGAAACTCATCTTTGACATACAACTTTAATCGTCCGTGGTTTGTAAAAGTTCTTCCGCGTGAATAATTGGAGACTTGTGGTGTGTTTATATGCCTGCTTATTTCTTGTTGTTTATTCAGATAATTTGGTGCGTTTTATCGACTTGTCTGTGTGTTTTGTTTTGTTTTTTTTTTTTTTATTTATTTTTTTTTTTCATGCAGACCAGGCAGACGCGTTGTTAGCCGCCGCCATATACAAGGTTCTAGTGTATCTCTACAGTATAGTACTTAGAGCTCTAACGTGTTGGAAGATTCGTCCTGTTATTTGGGCAAAGAGACACCTTTAAATACACTATAACCCGGTTTATTGACAATAAAAATTGAACCGTTCAACTGTAATCGAATTCTTTCAGAGATTTCACACTGGACCATTTTGCACGATAAATAACGGCAGATAGACCTAAGGCTGCTTACCCTTTTAACCTCTTTTGATATGGGGGGGAGGTAACTGTGGTCTATTCCACTACTTAACAATCACTCTATCAGTCAACTGTCATGCAATATGGTTGATCAGACGCCGTCAGAGAACCCCTACGGACCAGCATTCATAGCCATTCAACCAACAACATTCACTTCTCGCCACACTTCCAAAGGATCTACTCCACATGAAAAGGTCATAGAACTTATAGATACTGATCAATACGATTATGTGCTTTTACCAATCACCAACGATGATTACTCTTCCAGATGTCTAAATCTCACATTGTCTGACAGAGGGGAAATTCCAGATATAACCGATCAAGATCTGAATATTACCACAAGCGTCAATAGAGACCCTGTGACTAGATCCCGAATCATAGGAGTGTTGTCTTCCATAAACACCCAGCTGAAGAAAGATGGGATTCTTAGAACTGAGAGATACTATGAGCTGTGCTTGAAAGAGTTGGAGTATGCTAAGTATACTGGGTTAAAGGAATTGGTCGTGCCTTACTTCAGTGGTGTTGAGACTGTTGATATTACTGGATTTGGGATGTTTGTTTATAAACTTTTGTCAATGACAAGGGAGTGTGGGATGACCATTATTCTTGGGATCCCATTGAAGGGAGATGAAGACGAAGAACAAGAAGAAGAATTGAGTACTTGGGATTATTGGAACACTATTAGAGAAATATGCAAATATGATACTCGTTTGAGAGTTAACTTGACCCTTAATACAAATCTTTCCAATCAACAGTCTCTTGTTGACAGATGGTATGCTGAGGCCGTTAATATGATCCAGATACCTCCTATTCGATGGGTGAAGAATGACAGGGGATTCTTTGTACTGAGGAAGTCTGATCAGGATTTTCTCTTGAAGTTCCATTCAGTGAAGAAGATGTTATTCATAATAGATGACGACGATGATGGCGTGTCCACATCATCTACAAGGTCTGACATTCAAAAACAACACTATATCAATCATCTTATCTCTAAGAAACACACCCCGTTATCTGTTATCGATAAGTTTGCCTTCCATCACAACGATGTTCTGCTGCCTCCATTACAGCCGCTTGCTATGAACTTATCCAGTGCCACCTATGAAGTATTTGGACAAGACCCCGTCAAGTATTCTCAGTATGGAAAGGCTATCAAACTCTCTTTATCCGATTTGATCCAAGAAGGTGTCGACCAATTCAACATAGCAATGGTTGGAGCAGGCACAGGGTTAATAGTTCGTCAGATAGTCAAAGCAATTGATCAATTACACATACAATCCAAGGTCATCAATCTCACAATATTAGAAAAGAACCCTTCAGCACTGATCGACCTCCGTAATACTTTCAACAACACAACATGTCCAGAACTACGCAACTCAATCAATATAATCTCACAAGATATGCGCAAATGGTCTCCATCTGAGAAATACCATCTTATCGTATCTGAACTATTAGGTTCATTTGGCTGCAATGAATTGTCTCCTGAATGTCTTCTCCCATTGCATAAAGTGCTAGATCCAAAACATGGAATTATGATTCCTGAAAGTTATGAGAGTTGGTGTTCGATTGCTTCGTATCCGAAATTGTATCAGATGTTATCTCATCAACGGATGACTTGTGACTTGAACTCATTTGAGAAACAGTATGTTGTAAGACCAAAGGAATATCAATTGTTGAGTGCACCAAAGAAGTTATGGCGTTTTGAACACAAAAGAGGTGATTTGAATGTTGATAGTTTTCAATTATCACAACAAGAATCCGTTCAATTCAACGTTAAGAAAAGAATAAATGTTCACGCTGTTTTAGGATACTTTCAATCAACGCTGTACAAAAACGTACAAATCAATAATATGCTTGATACTAGCTTGGAAACGGAGGATATGACGTCTTGGTTCAGTTTGGTTTTCCCTTTGAGTGAGCCTGTTTATTGCATGGATAATGGAATGATTAGTGTGAATTTCGCAAGGAGGTGTGAAAGGGGTGTTAAGGTTTGGTATGAGTGGTGTGTTAGAAGTCTTGTTTCTTTAAATGGTAAGGTACACATGCCAATGGGAAATGTTGTGACTGGGAATTTAAATGGTGTTGGGTTCTGTGTTGATCTGAACTCAGCCTAATTATATATATATATTATTTTTTTTTGATACCAACTATCAACTTGGTTAGTAGTGACACTAACATTAGTGACCTTTGTTAATTTAAACTATATATATCAAGCACCCGAGTACGTCAGCTATATCAGTCTGACTGGTTCCTGTAATATGTGCATGTATAGATCGAGACAACAGGAAATCGATCCGTCCATATTCTATACATGTGAAACTGACGTATTTTATATTTACATATATAGAATTGAAATTTTTGGTTATACATATAGATATTTATTGATTTATTTAAAAATATCTAAATTTAATTTTAATATATATTTTAAATATTATATATATAATATATTATTAATTTAAAATTTGAAAAAAAAAAATTAAATTCAAATACAAATTTGAAAAAAATATATTTGTAAAATTTAAAAAAATTTAGTTAAAGTTCAAAACAAAATAAATTAAAAATTAGTTGATAATTATTATTATTATTATTATTATTATTATTATTATTATTATTATTATTAATTATATATATAATTAATTTTTTATACGAAACTTTATAAATATAGATCATATATATCAAAACAATATTTATTAATTTATATTATAATATATTATTTAGAAATTTATATTATAATGACGAATTTAGATCAATAGTCACACCCATAGCTTAATTATACTACTTACGACCAGTACTATAAAACTCCTCAATCCCTCTTTGTCTTGTAGTTTTCCCCTGACCATTTCTCTTTCTAGCATTCAAATCCCTAACAAGGGGAATCAAAACAGAATCACACTTCTCCTTACCCCATCCAACTTCATTGATCATAAACTCTCGAACTTGGTCTAAATCCAACTCACCCCATTGGAATTTCGTTTCATCAGGGTCCACTTCTGGGGCCAAATACGCGTTGAGAACTTCAGGATCTGGAAATGATTCGTTGATTATTGAGGAGAGGGAGTCAGAGTTTAATGTTAGTTTACGACGAAGTTTGGTCTTCCATTTATCATCATTTTCTGACGTCGAAGAAGAATCAAACATCCCTGATTGAAACCAATGTCGGAACTCCGTCAGATCCTTAAACATATCAATGATTTGCATAGCAGTAACAGGGCCAATACCCTTAATCCCATTCGTATAATCAGACCCTAATAAACAAGCCAATTGTATAAGCCTTTCCCTGTCCAACTTCAATTCCTTTTCAATTCGATTCATTTGAAATCTCATGACGTATTTTTTCTCAGAGAAGAAATTCTTATAAATGTTGTCGCCACCGAATAAGAACACGTCTGAATCATCGGTGATTATCCCATCTATCAATTTCAATTGGAACAATTTTGCACATTGGGACTCTGCTTCCGTTGGAGCCGTTATGTATGGGATTCCGAAAGTTGTCAGTAGTCCTTGGATTTGTTTGGTTAATTGAGCTGTGACCTGTGCTGTTTGTGCTTGGTGTTTGGAATGTGTGGAGAGGATTTGGGCGGATTCTTCTTGGAATTGGGAAACCGTTTGCTTCTCAGTGGTAGTGGGTTTGGCGGCGGCTAATGATTTAAGAAATTGGAGATTTGATTCTGTTTCCCTGCTTAGTGTTTCTTGTAACTCGTCTTCTTCGTCTTCGGAGAACTCATAATCGTAGACAGCAACAGCAGCCTTGTCACCATCAGAGCCATTGAGATTCTTATCATTTGGAACAATGTGCGCCATTTCTTCCACTTCTTCAGCTTGTGACTCTGTTTGCTCTGGTTCATCTTCCACCTCACTAACGTCAATGACATCAACAAAGCGCTCAGAATCATCAGCCACGGACTGCTGCTCCTTGTCCCTTGTTATGATCTCCTGCATCTCATTGAAACTGATCAATCCCAAATCATGATCCGTGGTCTTTACCTTCTCTGTTGGCGCTGATTTGAAATGGGAGCTTTCATTGGCTGGAACAACCGTGCTGGTGATGGATTGATTCTTCTTCTTTTTCTCTGTCGCTGTACTAGAAAATGGTGTATATTTCTGATCAAACCAACTTGGAACACTGGGTATGCTCTTCTCCTTGCTTTGCTCATTGATATCTGTCTGAATCGATTTAGATCCTTGTCTAGTGCTGCTGCTGCTAGCATGCTCTTTATGAACATCTGAATCAAACACATCACGATCCCATGGCTTCTTAGTAGTTGTGGTTGTAGTTGTAGCTGAGTTTGAGGGCGTGTCATCTTCTTCTGAGGAAGAAAGTCCTTCGAAGAGAATCTCTTGATTTGAAGACTTAGTCTGCTTGGTTTTAGCAGGTTCATTGGTTTGGCTTTGGAACAAGGAGGATCCTAAGATATCGTTTGTGGTAAGAAGGCTCAAACGCGGGAAATTATCAGAACTGACCGTACTGGGATCAACAGATCTACTGTTCGTTGGTTCTATCAAAGGCACATCTTCAAAGCCTTCAAAATCATCATACGGTTCTGCTGCTTCCGTTTCGCTTCCCACCTCCTCTCCAATCTTTGCCAGTCGATTCCTCTCAAATTCTTCGCTTATCCTGACAGCCTCTTCCAACTCCTCATCTTCGTATCTTTGCAACTGTTCATCCTCAGATAACAAAGCTAAACGATTATCCAGACTTCTCTTAGCGCTAGCTGGCTGTTTCGAGGGAGAAGATACCATGAGAAAGGATTTCATACCAGACGTATCCTCATCATCATCATCTTCTTGCTCGTGGGTGTGGCCTTTTGGCGGTAAGGGCATCCCACTAATGGAATAATCAATCTTCTTGCTCTTTTTCTTATCGCTGTCCGCCTTTGTTGTTAAATCGACATCTTCCCATACTTCATCCTCCTGTTCATCATCCAGTGGCCCGGTCTTAGTCAAATCAATAGCATTATCAATCGTCTCACCTTCTCCCAACCCTAAAGCCCAGCCACCTTCAATCTTTCTAAGTTTATACTCTTTATCCTTGACGCCTTGTACTCTCTCTTTTCTCTCGTTGTCTGCCATCCCACTTATCCCCATTAATCTCTGGGTGTAATAATTCCTTCTTGCCACCATTTCGATTTGAAACTTGGAGAAATCTAAGGATGAGGGGAAGGACTTTTCTAATTGGTCTTTGGAGTATCCAAGACGTAGTCGTGAATGAAGACGCAGTTGGGAAAGGATAAGATATTGTGCCGATTCAGGCAAGCTTGCAAACTCAGCTGAAGAAGGATCAATCGTTTGTAGGTTTATCCCTTCCAACTCATTGTAGATGGATTCAGTATCCATATCCATACTTTGTTCTGATTTGACAGGGGAAATGTTTTTCGTATCATTATTATTCATATTATTAATCATATTATTATTAATATTGCTATTGTTGATTCTATGATCCCATTCGTCATAATGGAAGCCTTTCAAAGGAGCTAAATGGTACTCATCAGTAGCCTTAAACCTATCAAAGCTATCACCATTTTCTCGTTCTTCTTCTTCTTCTTCTTCTTCCCTCTTCCTCTTCTTCTCTGGACTACTACTCCCCCTTTTCTTCTTCCCGTCCTTCATCCTCTGAATCTCCACGCCTAATAGCCGCCTAGCAACAACCCCCATGCCTTCCTCCTTATCTCTCTCTATCCTTTCTCTCCTTTCTCTTCTCTCACGAATCGTATCTTTCTTCAACCGTGTGACACTCCCATCAAAAACAAACACAGGTCTGATTCCAAAATACGCCAACTTGCAGCAACGATGAAAGAACCCCTGTAGGACTTTCCTTACCGTTTGCAATTCATCTGTTGTTGATGATGACGCATTATTGGTCTTTAGATGGACTCGTAGGAATTGATAGATCCAAATAGACGCATCGATTGCTAGTCTTTGACCTTGTAATTGATCTATTGGCGTGGGGTGTGAAGTTGGGTCCAGGATTTGCCACAGATTATGAACACCCATGTTGGTCTCTATAAGAAGCTATTTCTTAAAATAAGGTGTTATTAGTTTTTAACACAACAATTGTGTGTACTGATTAATTTTAAATTAATTGCCTTCCCCCAACTTATTGTCACTGGTTACATAATCTGCTTATATAATAACGATATTCTGGGTCACGTGATACCAGATACAAAAATTTATCGTAATAAATGATCATTATTAAAGTAATTAGTTCTATGATCTAATTCTATACGTTTGAAGAATCAAAAGTCACACAGCGCCTCTCACATCTCATCAGGATCTTCGTAGTCACTAAACTGAACATCGCCATCTTCATAACCATTATTGCCATCTTGTTGCTCGTCCTCTTCATCAGAGCCATCAGAGTCGGCCCATGAGGAAACTGGTGCCTTTGGTTTGCTAGTATTATCAACATATCCAGCGGCTTCTCCGTCTGACGAATCATTGTCATAATGTGGTGCATCGTTATTCTGCTCTTGTCTTTCTGACTGTTCTCTAGCCTTTCTGTCTTCGTATTCTTGTCTTCTCTTTCTCTCCTCTTCGAATTTCCTGGCATTCTCATGACGATGCTCTCTTCTTCTATTCTCTCTTTCCTTCCAAGCATCTCTGATCAGTTGAGAATCGGTGATTAATTGATCTTTAGTAACACCGTCCTCAATGGAAATCAACACTTTCTCAACGACGGACTTATGGTTCCCGTTCGATTTATCGTCTCTAAACCTTAGGAATTTCCACTCTCCGTTGATGTTTTTATGACATTCGATGATTCTTTCATCCAACGGTTGGTTTAAATTCTTCAACTCTGTCCATTCTTCCTCCGTGATGGTCAAATCCGATTTGAATCGTTCGTATTTGGACTCTCCAGTGTAGTCATCATCTCCCTGCCAAACATGCAGGGATATTGACGGAACAGCATCATAGTTAAGGTACGATTTATCTGGGTGATGATCATCTAAATCTGGATCAACGTATGTCTCCCAGTGCAACTCCATTCTGAAATCAATAGTGTTCTCTTCAGCTGGTTTCCATTTCAATAGCGTAGGATCGGTACCGAAGATATAAGCAGTCTCAGCACACGTGAAGATTAACCCATCAGAAATATGTCCTTGATGCTTAGCGGCTTCTAAGACAAAGCCCAAATGATACGAACTCTGCATATCTTTCATACGGATCTTGAACCTATTGTTATTAGCAACGAAAGCCTTGTTATGTTCACAGAATTTCAAGTATGGTTGATAGAAAAACTCCTTGAGTTTACCTAATCTTTTAGGTAAAGGAGACGATATAATTGACTCAGAGTTTAATATCAAACAATCAAACATGAGATACTTCAACTCTTTCCCGTTTCCATCTGCTCTATTACTCAGCACCAACTCACCATCGATCAAAGTATTCACATGGAACTTGTTCTCATCGTCAATTAATGGGAAATGGAAACCAGGAACATGATGGAATTGATTCTCTCTAGTTATTAAACATGTCACTTCAGCCCCAGCAGGATCACGAGTATTCAACAATAAACATCTTAACCCATCAGATTTTTCACAGACAAAGTAATCACGGTTCAACAATTGATTAGTTAGATGCTCCTTGGTGAATGAGACAGGCTGCGAGCCAATGAATGATTGGGTACGACGACCTAACAATTGAGATAGATGTTTCTTCAATTCAAATGACGCGTTGTCTGGAAGCAGATCACCTGGAATAACTGGGAATTCTCTATCAAGGTCAAGCATTATGTGTGGGTTTGTAATGACAGTAGTTTTGAGATTAATAGATCTTTTGTTTGAATTAAAAAGAGCTTAATATAGCAGATGCATCTTTGTTTTTATTTCCACTTCCCGTCTGTCATTTTGAGATTCCTAGTTGGGTTCGCGGCGGGTACACAATTTGCGAAAGTCAAAATCTTAACGTTCTGGAACTTTGATTGTCAACAACTCTTTAATACTTCTGCTCTATTGATTAACCAAAATATCAGAGGTTAAAAACAGCTGATGGAATTCTTTAAAAATTTCCAGTTAAATGTATATAGTTAGAGATAAAAAAAAAAGGAAATTCTTGTAAATGGGCAAAAAACATAAACGACCCCGGGCAGGATTGAACTGCCGATCTCACGATTTCTTGTTGTTTTAATAACAGTCGTGCGCCTTAACCAGCTTGGCCACGGAGTCTTCGGTGAAGTCTTGTAAAGATGAGATTCACCTGGCACCTGGTGGATGGGTGTTCAACCAGGTGATCACAGATGTGTGCCCCGAACGAGTCCGGGTAAGGGTATGGGCGCACATAAAAAGAAAATTCGTGCAACAATCTCGATGCATTCTCCAAACATATAGTTTAGATACTTTAATACAATTAGTCAATTATAACTCCAGAAATCATCATCAAAAGTTATACGTGTCAGTCCTCTTATTTCTTACAAGTCTATAAGAATATATGATATAGGAAGGAGAGACGGACTGTAACCAGATGAATAGTAATAACTATTTGTGAGGATGATGTGACACTGGAATGTTATATAACAGTTTTCTTTATTAAAACACTTAGTACACACGATATGGTAGAGGAAAGGATTCCTCTGAATATTTCTATAAAAACTTTTCTCGACGACTTGAGGTTCGACCTAAGGCACGGCATCATCTGCTGGAATATTGTCTAAGGTTGCCCTGGTCTAGATACACGTGACGAACTGTTAAGTCCACGTGACTGTGAGATTGATTTCTTACAAAGTCCTGTAAGAAATAAGAAGACTGACACGTATAACTTTTGATGATGATTACTGGAGTTATAATTGACTAATTGTATTAAAGTATCTAAACTATATGTTTGGAGAATGCATCGAGATTGTTGTACGAATTTTCTTTTATGTGCGCCCATACCCTTACCCGGACTCGTTCGGGGCACACATCTGTGATCA